>JBBHKE010001751.1:0-97183 GCA_037447655.1 Zygnema cylindricum
GATAGTGTGTGTAGTATGTTGGCAGATAAAAAAATAGGGAGAAGATTTTGGACAGAAGCCATGAACTATGCTAACTATATTAAAAATAGAGTCCTCTCTATAGCCGCCAAAGGAATGACACCTTATGAGAGATGGGTTGGAAGGAAATCGGATATCTCTCACTTGAAAGTATTCGGTAGCCAGGTTTATAGTCTTTACACAGATAAGAAAAACTGGAAACTAGACACTAGAGGAAAACCAGGATATTTTGTGGGATACGATGAGGATGTCAAGGGATATACAGTCTATGACTTAGCTAAACAAGATATCATTCTGGTAAAATATCTCGTTGTCATGGATGAAGGGAAGTAATTTGATCCTTTCAAATACACAAAGAAAATCAGAATCAGTTTTGAGTTCGAGAGTGAGGATGACTTGGGTCTTCCCAGAAAAGACACAAGTGAAAAGGTGATTGCAGATTCAGGGGAGATCCAAGATGGGGGAGATATACCGGAATCTCCTCATATTCCTACACACTGTGAGGAGAGAAAAGAAGAGGAGCCAGCACCGGATTTCATGGATAGGGGAGCTGATGAGACAGTGCAGAGGAATCCAAGACTTCCCTCCATTCCAGCTTCGGACTTCGAGGGAGGACGTAGGAGCAGCAAAAGACTACAAGATAAAAAGGCGGCTCACAAGGTAACAAAGCTATCTTACCCAGATGAGCCCAGTCATACTTGGAGGCAATGGACAATCTGGAGAAAGACCGATGGGTCAGAGCCATAAATGATGAGATGGCTTCCATCATAGAAGCGAATACTTGGGAGCTAGTGAACTCTCCTCCAAACAAAAAACTTATCGGGTGCAAATGGGTATTTAAACTGAAGCTGATCCTAGATAATACCATTATGAGATATAAGGCTCGGTTAGTAGCAAAGGGGTTCCCCCAAAAAGAAATGATAGATTATGAGTAGACATAAGCTCTTGTGGTTCGGTTCCAATCTGTAAGGATTCTCCTTAGACTAGCAGCAGCGAAAGACATGGAAATTCACCAGATGATATCAAGACCTCCTTCCTCAACGGTGAACTAGAGGAAGAAATCTTCATGCGGCTGCCAAAGGGTTTTGTAGAGGAAGGAGAGGAGAGCAAAGTCTGCAGGCTTATAAAGTCTTTATATGGACTGAAGCAGGCTCCCAGACTATGGAACAACAAACTAGATGAGTTTCTCACCGGTCGGGGATATATTAGGATTAGTTCTGACCATTCTATTTATATGTTTGAGGATGAAAATGGTGTGATCTTTATTGCAATTTATTGTGATGATTTGCTTGTGTTGAGTAAGTCTATAGAGAATATCAATAAGCTAAAGAAAGATCTTAGGAGCAGATTTGACATGAAGGATTTAGGGGAGGCTAAATAAATTTTGGGAATTCAAATGGAAAGAGATAGAGGGAAAAAGATAATTAGACTTACTCAGAAAGAAGCTATCGGAAATATGCTTGAGAAATTTCAGATGGAAAAAGCAAACAGTTGTACCACTCCCATGGACTTGAAGAAAGTAAGTGATGGGAGTGTAGAAGGAGGAGTGATGATACTAGATGATCAGATGAGTCAAGAAGAGAAACAATTTATGAAGTCTTTTCCGTACAGACAAGTTGTAGGAAGTTTAATCTACTTTATGAATTGTACCAGACCGGACATAGCAGTTGCAATTAAAGTCCTCAATAGGAGTCTTAATGATCTTAGAAAGAGAGATAGGGGGGTAGCCAAGAGGGTTATGAGATACCTGGTGGGAACTAGGGATTTATAGTTGCATTTGGGAGGGGAGAACACTGACATCACTACTTGGAGTGATGCTAGTTATGGGGATGCACCTATGAGAAGATGTACTTCTGGGTATGTGTTATATGTGGGGGAGGGTGCTTGCTTTTGGAGTAGCAAAAAACAAAAGGTGGTTGCTCAGTCCACTATAGAGGCTGAGTACATGGCTTCTTGTTCTGCTGTGAAAGAGCTGATGTGGGTCAAGTCTTTATTGCAAGAACTGGGGTATATGAGTAGGGAGTCCATGAAGTGTTTTGTGATAACAAGGCTGCAATTGCAATTGCAGCCAATCCAAAACACCATTTTAAAGCAAAACACATGGACATAAGACTGATTTTTGTGAGGGAAAAACTGGAAAACAAAATTGTGAATTTGGTGTATAGGGGTGATGGGGAAATGGTGGCTGATATGATGACAAAACTTGTGCCCTCTCCCAAGTTAAAATACTGTAGAGAAAAGTGTGGATTAAAAGAGAAACTAAAGTAAGACTAGAAAATAAGGGGAGTGTTGAAATCACTAGATTTAGGGAAAGTATTTTCTAGGTTTTAATTAGCTAAAATAGCTAAAAGAAAAAGCACAGGCAGTCTACTTCCACCTTCTCTCTCTATCCTCCATACTTGTTGTAGTTACTGAAGGAAAGAGAGGGCGGTGGAGCCATGGCTGCCTCAGCTCCATAGGCAGGACTAAAGAGTGACCTAAGTCACTCTGAACAAAATGTTGAGTCCGATAGGACTCGAACCTCCGACCGCCAGAGCGAGGCGTAGCCGTCAGCTCTTACCGGTCTGTCGTAGTAATCCGTTAGGATACATAGGGTTTGATAGCTATTTAAGCATTAGCTAGATCATTAATCCGATTAACGGAATACCAAATTAAGGACATAGGAACTAGTTGGGTTTTAGTGCGCACAAAACAAATGTACCGGACATTTGTTATTTTCGACGGCAAACATTAAAAGCTGGTTTAGATCCGACGGCCCGCATCATCGTCAAGATCTCGAAATGGCTGTCTTGGCGGTTTTTGGATGTGACATGACCTATCGACACATGGCAAGATATTATTGGGAAGCGGGAATCCTGGGGAGCATAAGGACAAGTTCGAAAGAGATAGACGTCCCCTCTAGGGCCTTGTGGTACAATAGCCGTACAAAAAGTATATCGGCCGTAGTACCTTTTTGTATTGAACAGTTTTTTGATTAGTTCGTATATCAGTAGATAGGGGTTGAGTGAGAGGTTTAGAACTTAGAGAATTGAGGAGGTAGCCGCCTCTCTCCCAACAAGCTTGTATAAATATTGGCATCTTTGCCACTTGATAATTAATTGCCTGGTTAGGCATTTTCAGTGATTTTTTTTGCTGTGGACTTAGGGGAGTCCAGACTGCATAGGGGTGTAGTTAGATTGTCTATTTACCTGCTTGAGTAGCAGAGATCTTATTTGCTAGAGGGCTAGCCAAAAGCAATCTAGAGGCTTCGTGAATTTAGTGATCCAATGGGGGACACAGAATTGCACATTATATTATCATTATCTAGCGAGACGTTGAATTCCTAGTGGGAGGCATTGTAACAAGGTCACAAAGACTTAGTGGGTTGAGAGTAGAATGGAGCAATTGCTTTGAGTGTTGTGTTTGATAACGCAGGTGCTACGTCAGAGTAGTGCAGTTGCGATGTCGGACTAGCGCAGCATGGCAACTTATCAACGCAATAGAATTTGGTAGAAGTTGTGCTTCTAGAACCCAGTGTGGTTAGGACACGGCATACCCAGGGATGCCATGTGTACATAGTGGTACAGTTGTAGTGCTAAGCTGGTGAGTGGCTAGCTAGTTTAAATGCTTCTTGACGTTAGGAAAAAAAAAGGCTTTTAGAGTGTGTGTACTCTGTACAGGACCTTGTATTCTCTTCTCCCAAATTAATATTCCCTTGAGCTCTTTTTGTGGATGCTGTGTGCTCTTACTGTCGCTACGAGTGGTTCCTACAAGCATTCCGCTATGCACTGTAGTGTTGTTTTACTCCATAGAAAATACAATAAAACCTATATTTAAACACTCCCTTTATTTTTTAGTCATTTTATTTTAACCCACACTGTTCTCTAC
This sequence comes from Zygnema cylindricum, assembly GCA_037447655.1. NCBI lineage: Eukaryota > Viridiplantae > Streptophyta > Zygnematophyceae > Zygnematales > Zygnemataceae > Zygnema > Zygnema cylindricum. Next base: position 3,886 of record JBBHKE010001751.1, read on the forward strand.
AAAATTTAAGATTGGGAGATAAGACTTGCTTTGTCATCATATCTGCCACCATTTCCCCATCAGGTTTATACTCCAAACTCATTTATCGACCTTTTCTCTCATAAAGCTCAACCTTATATCCATATGTTTAGCTTTGAAATGGTGTTTTCAAGTAGCCCTGAATACAATGGCAACTTGATTATCAAAAAACACTTTCTGAACTCCAACGTTCATGAACTGTAAGTTCTTGCAAAAGAGACTTCACCCACATCAACTCCTTAACTTGTCATGCCGTAAGATGTCGGCGAGTATGATTGAGGCTACCCATACTAATTATGTCTTGGTGACGTAACAGGTCTGTACGGGAGCGTACAGCACGAAATACGAACAGGACAAGGACCGGATTATGTACTCATGTACGGTACCGAGTGAACACTATACGGAACCCACCTGTAACCGGACTACGGTACGGCATTGGATGCCCCGAACTCAACGGCTTCGAACGTGACGGATGTCGAAGTCATGGACCCTCGGAGGTCCATGAATTTATTTTGCTTAGTGTAGGGAGGGTTTTTTTCCGCGAGGTGTAGATGTAAGGCATTCCGAGGCGGCCACGTAGCGGTCGTCTCTAGAAACTGGCAACGTTTGAGTATAGAAACCTGCACGCTCAAAGACAGATAGGAATTAGTGTAGCTGTACGGTTAGCACAAAGCATAGGATAAATGCCAAATGGGAAGTTAGAACCATTTGCAAATTTAACACGGGAATCCAACATTGTGAAGTTGTCGTTTTCTGACAAGCTTTTCTTCTCGGGATTTGTTGAACTTGTGATGCTTAGGGTTTTTCACCTTAATATTTAGTCATAGGCTAGTTTTGAGTTAGATTTCTTTTTCTTTCCGGACCATAGTTCATGCTAATACCTGTCTCAGAGCTCTTGATCTTCTCCTGTATCAAGTCCTTACCTAATCTACCAGTGATAGCCAGCCTGCAAGGTTTCCCTCCTGACTGTTGTCTACTTACTGTGGTGTATGAATTGTGTTGAGTGGATTTAGTGGTTTCTTGTTGTCAGAACGCTTAATTTACGGTCTAGCTCTTCTTTAGGTCTAATCACGTAGAACACCGACTATCTCGGTTTCATCGTCTGATTGGAGGAGAGTTATCTTCAGTTGGTTGGACTCCTGTAGAGAATATCAAAGACTTTAGGCCCTGGTATACTTGCAGAATTTCGTATTAAAATTTGCTACATTTCTAATTTTAGTTATTCCTTGTGGCAATTGTTTTCTTTTACATCTGGATTATTGTAATTTTCTTTTTTACCGCCATTAATTAGTTGTTGTTTTCTTTGTATTCTCCCAGTTCTGATTGCTTTAATCTTTTTATTTCAATTTTAGGTTTAGTTGCTTGAGTGGGCTGGGTTTGATTTTTGTGATTTTGCAATTGGCATAGTTTTCTTCCGTCGACTATGGATTAATTCACTCAAAAAACTACAAACCTAAAATTTATAAAAAAATATATATATTTTAAAACGAGAAAATATATATATATATATATATATATATATATATATATATATATATATATATATATATATATATGCTATATATATATATATATATATATATATATTTAAATATATAAAGTAGGTTGCACGAATTATCACATAAAATTATAACTGCTTTAATAGTTGGGTAGAGCGTGGCTTAAAGTTGATACGTCACTCTACCAGGCTACTAACTACTTTGGCATTGAGCTGTGGTGTGATTATGTAACTTGGAACTGGAGCATCGTTGAGAGACATTTACAATATCCTACCGGATGCATCCTACCGGATGCTATCGCTTCAGGTGAGTAACCGATCTTTGTGGGTGCAGGCAGGATTAATGTTATCAAGTGAGCTCGTTTAGAGGGTTAGAGATCTTACCGAAGGGTGCGTTTATTTTCCTTCGCATAGGACATCATCGTTGCATGGTCCTAGATCTGACCTTGATCCGTCTTGATTAACAGTTCACTGCTTTACTACATCTGGCCGTGTTGGCCCTGAATAATTTCTTGCTTTCTTACATCTGGCAGTGTTGGCCCTCAATAGTTTCCTACTTTCTTACATCTGGCCGTGTTGGCCCTGAAAAGTTTCCTACTTTGTTACATCTGGCCGTGTTGGCCCTGAATAGTTCCATGTTTTATTAAATCTTGCCACAAGTGGCTCTGCATAGGTGACATGGTTTCTTCTTGGTGTAGTTAGGAGTGAATTCTTGAGGTTTGCCTAGATCTGGCTATGAAAGACCTTGATTGAGGGGTTCGTAATTAGACTAACCCTGGTGATACATAATAGACTGCATCGTGGGGGTGGTGTCTGTTTGCGTGAATTGATATACTTCTTGCGTGGTTGATTGGTAGATCTAGCGGTTGCATTTGCACATCGACCTTGTTCAGTGTGTGTCATATAGTAGCATCCGGATAGGCTAACCGGCTGGTTACATGCCAACAAACTGGAGCGGGTACCACTAGAAGCTCGAATCCTTACCGTGGACCGGCCAAGGATTCCATTCCAGTCGGATCCTCTCCGCTACAAACCCCCTATCATACTGATCAATCTCGGTTTACGGGTTCGCCCGAACCCAGATCTGGTCTTACTCACCCGGATAGAACCAGATCATCCATCTCTTCGTCCTCTTCCCACAGTTGGGAGGAAGATTTGGACATTGACTCCCTTGATATTCGGGATATGAACTTACCACCTTCGTTTTTTCCGTTGGGCGGTACTATACACACTTATACTAGTCCCTTTAGTGTGGACATGGCCTATTCCATGGACACAGAAGGAGGTAGAAATCAGTTTTGTTTTTCAGGGCTCAAGGACACAATGTCCTTGTCGCACTTCTCGATGCTTTTTGATACCGAGATGCGCGATCTCGCATTCCGGTATCAAGACCGTTATGACTTACGGGTAGCGTTCTCCCTACTAGGGCGATACCTAAGGGGATCCGCCCTATTCCTTTACACTTGGAAATACGTTGCGATTTGCGCCATGACTGAATGGCACCTGCCCATTCCGGCTTGCTAGCCATAACTAACCTGTAAATTCTTTTCCAACCCGCAGTTCCCGCAGTTTATGACTCTTTCGGAAATGAGATCTCACTAGAGATACCGGAGGTTCCTCATCAATTTGCGGTAGCAGCTCGAGCAGCAATACCGGCTCGAGCAGCTATGCTAGTTCCCTTACGGGATCCGGTATCATTTGTTTTTAGCTTGCTTCAGGAGGAATACAGAATGCAGAACATTGATCAGGTTAAAAACTAATGAATTTTGAACGCAAACCGGGCGAAACTGCCTCGGCATTGCAAACACGTATGGAAACCTTACGTGGAGCCCTGCCGAACCTAATGTCGGATGCAGAGGCAAACCAAAAATTTGTGGGACAATTTCCCACCCAATCTTGGCGGTTCATTCAAAGTCATGTAAATGAAGCATATGGCCTAAAATTCACATTCGAGAAGGCTGCAGCATATGCCGTGAGGTATGAAATGCAGACCTGCTGGTGGGACGCTCACGAGCGGCCTAAGCTTTCTCCTAGGGATCCCCCGAATCCAAATCCGAATTCAAACCCTAACCCGCGCACATGGCCAAATCCCAAACCCCTGAGAGCCCCGGCTATAGGATCCCTCCCAACGACCCCCGAGACGCATATTTGTTTTCGGTGCGGTAACACTGGTCACGACGCACACAGCTGTCCAGATAAGACAGCCACGTGTGCTCATTGTAACCAAACAGGTCATTACATTCACAAATGTCACATTAAAAACCCTGATTTCAGTTATCAAAATCAAATCAGAAATGGCGGTACACCTGCCAGCCTGACAAATTGGTCACTCCACCTAAAGGGGCAAAGAATGACACAGCTCCCAGAATCAGCCGGAGGGATCGAGACAAAGGCGAGATGCAGGCTACCGTTGCGGCCATGATGAAGGAGCAATTTGCCGCGTTAATGGCGCATGTCAAACCCCAATTATTTGGAATGGCTCGAACCGTGGTTCACATACCCTCCTTTGCGGCCCGATCTCTGCGAGAGTCAACTGTTCAACAGCAGGCAACTCAGTTCAAAGGGACTCCCGATCATAACCGAGAGTCAAAGTCTATTAACACCTGTATCCCATTATCCTTTGCTGAAGAACCACTCTCACCTATTACAGAAAAATCGCCTCCAACATCATACTTGAGGCACTAACAATCCTCGAGAAGAGCATTCAAGACACCTATAGGGTCAAGGAGCGGTTATCAATACTGTCCACCATGCTTCCGGATCTGGTGCTTGACACCAAATCCGCGGATCCAACTCAACCTGAGCAATTAGCACATGCATTACATGCCCTTCATATTAAGCGAAACTCACTCTCTCTTCAAGCAATCACTCTTGAAATGCGCGCCAGTCTTACACCGCACATAATTTTTTTGGATAACAAACTAGGGGTATTCACAGTTAATGGGGTTTCTCCGGCATTACCTCTCATGGACATCGACGCTAAACCAATTATCCTTGGGTCAGATTTTGCAGTCAAAATAGGTATTACAGCGGAGAAATTACAACCCACAATCACACGTCTGTTGACCTCTATAGGCACCATAGAACTAATCCTTGAAATTACAAAGGAACCAGTCTGTTTCCAGTTTTAGAGTCATTTAGAGACTGATTTTGCAGAGATATATGCCTACCCTTTGGGCACAAAGTGTAGTGATTATGAATGCCTCGTTGGCCAAGACGTGATTTTCTACGTAGGGGGGGGGGTTGATATGCATGATCAAACATTTTTGTATAGACCAGACAATTTTTCAGAACGCAAAATCTGCTTACCTCTTATCTCAGCCCGACACCCAATGCGTACTACGGCTCATTCTGCGCTGATCTTGCCCGCCTATGCCGCGATTAGCATAGGAGCTGATATTCTTGAATCTTTCAGCGGAATAAATCTCGTTAGATCCTTCGGGAATACCAGAATTATTTAGCACACCCGGATTTATCATAAATTCTTTAGATTTTGACCAACTTCATAAGTTCACTGTACCAATTCCTTTATCAAGTATTCCGGATCCACCTTCCATTTCAATGGATCTGTCCGGGTTTTTGCCCATTAATTGGAAACCGGTCAATTTGCAACCTCACCAAAACGGTCTCGTTATCTTAGACCTTTTTGCAGGAATATGAATTTCACTCCTCTCTTGCCTACGAAACGGTCTTCTTATAAATCATTACTAATCTGTAGATATTGACCCCTTGGCCAAACGCGCTTAGTTGTTCAAATTAAAGGTATTTTCTAGGTTATTTAAATGATTTAAATAGGAGCAAGAAAAAACAGAGGCAGTCTGCTTCTAACTTCTCTCTCTAGCCCCCATACTTGTCGTAGTCACTGAAAGCTGGAGAGGAAGCTAGAGCCATGGCTGCCTATGCTCCTTCTAAAGTCACAAGGCAGATCCTTGGTAAACTTACCAAAAGGATTGACGGACCTAGGATTTGATCCTGGTACTTACCATCCGTCAAAGTAGCCGTTAGTCTTACCCTGTAGTCTAAGAGCAGTGTTGAAGTGTATAGGGTACAATAACTACTTAAACATGACGAAATAAAGAAGTTCGATTTATTGACAAACAGACCACAATCACACAAACAAAGTTAAAATAGAATTACACCGGAAATGTACTACTTGTATTTTAACAGCTATAAATTAAAGCCGACATCAATCTAATGACGGAAAAAGAAGCCGGCATCGCGGAATGGTCGATTTGGCGGTTTGCGGTCATAACCACAACGGGTGACAAGTGGCAGCATGACATTGGATGACGGCATCTCCGGGACATACTATGGCGAACCCGGATATGGCAGGCGTCGTCTTTCTGGCCATGTCGTACAATGACCGTACAGAAAGTACTTCGCACCAAGTACCTTTCTATACTGTACACTCGATTGATTGGCTCCGTAAATCTGTAGGAGAGGGTTTAGAGAGGGGTTTAAGACTTATAAAATTAGAGGTAGCCGCCTCTCTCTTAGAGAGCTCTTGTATAAAAGGGTCATCTTTGACAATTGATAATTAACTGATCATGGGAGCAAATTCAAGGATTAATATTGTGGCAGACTCAGGGGAGTCAGCTCTTCCAAGTGGTTTAGCTCGGTCAGTCTGTATTTTGTAAGGGTGTCACCCATATTCAGACAAAGCTTAAATAACTTAGGTTATCCTAGAGGCTTCTAGCAAGCTGCCTACTCTGAGTACCAATGGAGGTCTCAGAATTGCATCAATTGCATCACTGTCAAGTCTTACACAAACAGTATTCCCATCTCTTCCCTCGGTCTTTGTTTCACGATATGCATTCGGCTTTGCCACAAGATATCCGGCTAATAAGAAATCATTACTTAATGGAATTGGAACCAATCGATGTCCTGTTTGCCAGATGGGAATGTCAGAGTATGTCTAGGGCTGGGAAAGGTTTAGTGAAACTCTGAGACCTCCATAAGTCCTCAGAGTGGATAGCTTCCAAGAAGCCTCTAGGATAATCCTGACCCCTTTGTGTTTAAGCAAAAATAACTGCCACCTTGGCAGACAAAAACTCTGACCATCTTCACCCCTGTGAAGGCAAGACTCTCCTGAGTCGATAGCAAAAAGAATCTCTGAATTTGCTCCCCTGAGCAGTAAGTTATGGAGGGTCAAAGTTGACCTTTTGTACAGAAGCTCTCTGGGAGAGAGGGTCCTATCTTCTAATTTTTCTAAGTCCTATCTCTCTCACAGACTCTATCTACTGATGTACAGAACCAATCAGAATATAGTTGCGTACGCAAAAGTACAGCTGGCGGTGTACTTTATGTACGGACATTGTACGACATGGCCTAAATGTCCACACGTGAAATATCCGGATTCGCTCCTTTAATCCTCGGAGATGCCGCGCTCCAATGTAACATCGCCACATGTCATCCGATGTGGCGATGCCCACAAACCGCCGAATTCTTCTTCCGCGATCTCGGCGCTAATTCCGACCGTCCGATTAAACTCGCATTTGATCGTAGCCGTAATAAATACATGCGCGGTATTTGTTTCGCTTATGAAATCAATGCGCGGTATTGATTTCTTATCCGTACCGCAATTTGTACTTTTACACTACCATATCTATGTATCGTGTTAACAGTTATAGTTAAATGATTTATCCTACATGTACATTTTTAAATCATTATCGTACTATATACTATGTAAGACTACTTCTAGACTTAATGGCTAAGTCTACCGGCTATCTACTTCCTGACAGCCGGCATGTACCAGGATAATATCCTGTCGCCGGCACATACCTTTTAGTAATTAATCCGTTGACTAATATAAATTTCCCGTAAACCTCAGGATAGCCTAGGTAGCCATGGCTCTAGCTTCCTCTCCAATTTCTCAGTGACTGCGACAAGTTTGAGAGTTGGAGAGAGAAGTAAGAGGTAGACTGCCTCGGTTTCTTTATTTCTATTTAGACCTAGAAAATACTTAAAAACCATTAATCTCTACACTCCCCTTATTTTCTAGTCAATCTTTAATTTCAGACCTCACTTCTCCCTGCATAAAATTAGCTTAGGGGAAGGCACAGGTTTGGTCATCATATCTGCTACCATCTCACTATCTGGTCGGTACTCTAAACTGATTATTTTATTTTTAACTTTCTCTCTAACAAAGCTGAGTCTAATGTCCATATGTTTGGCTTTAAAATGATGTTTAGGATTGGCAGAAATAGCAATTGCTGCCTGATTATCACAAAATATTTTCTGGACACCACTCTTAAGATGACCAAGTTCACGAAGTAAAGACTTGACCCACATCAAATCTTTTACAGCAGAGCAAGAGGCCATATACTCAGCCTCCATGGTGGACGGAGCAATAACCTTTTGCTGTTTGCTACTCCAACAGCAAGCCCCATCACCCACATATAATACATATCCAGAAGTGCATCTCCTCATCGGAGCATCACCATAACTAGCATCACTCGAAGTAGTGATGTCAGTATTCTCCCCACCCAAATGGAACCATAGATCCCTAATTCCTATTAAGTATCTAAGGACTCTCTTAGGTGCCTCCCAATCCCTCTTAGTGGGAGCATTTAGACTTCTACTCAGCACTCCTACAGCTGCAACTAAATCCGGCTGGGTACAATTCATAAAATAGATTAGATTTCCCACTACTTGCCTGTAAGGAATAGTCTGCATGAACTTCTGTTCTTCAGGAGATAATTCCTCGTCTAAGACTAAAACTCCTTCTTCCTCACTCCCCTCACTTCCCTTCTTCAATTCCATTGGAGTTGTACAACTATTAGCTTTATCCATTTGAAATTTTTCAAGCATGTTCCCTATTGCTTCCTTTTGAGTCAATCTTATATTTTTTCTTTTTCGGTCTCTCTCTACTTGAATTCCCAAAATATATTTTGCTTCCCCCATATCCTTCATTTCAAATCTCCCCTTAAGATCGGTTTTCAGTTTATTAATTTTTTCCATTGATTTACTTAAAACAAGCAAATCATCAACATAAATTGCAATAAATATAAAACCTTCCTCATCTTCAAAAACATAGATTGAGTGATCTGGGCTGATCCGGATATATCCCTGACCGGTAAGAAACTCATCAAGCTTCTTATTCCACTGTCGAGGCGCCTGTTTCAAACCATAAAGAGATTTAATCAGCCTGCATACCTTACTCTCCTCTCCTTCTTCCACAAACCCTTTGGGTTGTCGCATGAAGATCTCCTCTTCCAATTCTCCATGCAAAAAGTCTGTTTTCATGTCCATCTGGTGCACTTCCATGTCTTCCGCTTCTGCCAGGTTGAGAAGTATGCGGACGGAGGGAAATCTGACCACCGGGGCAAAGGTTTCCTCGTAGTCAATTCCCTCCTTTTGTGTAAATCCCTTTGCCACTAGTTGGGCCTTGTAGCGCTCGATTGTGTTATCTGGGTTCAGTTTTAATTTGAAAACCCACTTACAACAGATTGGTTTTCGGTTAGGTGGACAATCCACCAGCTCCCAAGTATCGGCTGCCATAATTGAGGCCATCTCTTCATTGATGGCTGTCTTCCACCGATTTCTTTCTGGACAAGTCATCCCCTCTCCATAAGTTTGAGGTTCATCTTGATGAGATAGTTTAGTTACCTTGTTATTAACCTGTTTTTCTTGCAGTCTTTTACTACTTCTCCTTCCCCCCTCAAAATCTGAGGCCGGAATAGATGGTTCTCGTGGATTCTTTCGAACAAACTCGGTTACTCCCCTATCCCTTGATTCCGAATCAATTTCCACCACGTCTTCCGCTTCGGGTAGAGTTGTCACTGGAGTTTCCACAGCCGAGTCCTTTTCAGTCTGATTTGTACCTGCAAGATTGTCATCGTCTCTAAAACCTGGATAGTTAGGAAGCTCAAAGTCATCAGAATTTTCTGACTCATATCTGATTTTTACTGACTTTGTATATTTGAAGGGATCCACATACTTTCCTTCATCCATAACTACTAGATGCTTTACTAAGATTATATCTTCCCTTTTTAGATCATAATATTTATATCCTTTAACATCCTCATCATATCCTAATAAGTATCCCGGTTTTCCTTTAGGATCTAGCTTCCAATTAGACCGATCTGTATCTAGACTGAATACTTGACTGCCGAAAACCTTTAAGTGAGATAAGTTTGGTTTCCGACCTGTCCATCTCTCATAAGGTGTTTGATCTTTTATAGCTGAAGTAAGAACTCTATTTTTGAGGTAATTAGCACAGTTTATTGCTTCTGCCCAAAACTTTTTTCCTATCTTCTTATCTGACAACATACTTCTAGCACTATCACTTAGTGTTCTATTTAACCTTTCAGCTACCCCATTCTTTTCCGGGTTTTTTCTGGAACTGTCTTTTGGTGTTGGACCCCATCTTCCCTCAGAAAATCCTCAAACTGGTTAGAAGTATACTCTCCACCATTGTCACTCCTTATTCTCTTGATTGGAGTTTCATGAAGTTTTTCGCTCCATGCTTTATATTGTCTAAAACAATCCTGAGTTTCGGACTTGTTTTTCAAAAAATACACTCGGGAATACCGAGACCAATCATCAGTGATAATCATCATAAATCTCTTTCCCCCCGGTGAGGGCACTTTAGCAAGTCCCCAAATATCTGTGTGTACTAGATATAGAATTTTTTCTCCCTTATAGGTGGCTGTTTTAGGAAAGGGTAATCTGTGTGCTTCACCTTGAGCACACCCACTACAATCACTTATATCATAACTCTCACTAAAGTGAATCCCTTCCACCACTCCCATCTTTTTCATCTCTCTTAACTTATCTAGATTCACATGCCCAAGCCTCTTATGCCACATCATAATATCATGGACACAAGCATAATAAAGTTTCTTCATTTCATTACTTAATATCAGCCTAAACATCCCATGGCTACCTTTCTCAGCAATGAAATAGACATCCTCCTCAAAACTAGCAGTAAAGACTCCTTCCCTAGTGCTAGTGAAAAAACCCTTATCATCTAATACAGATGTAGAGATAAGGTTTTTGTTCAGCTCCGGAATAAACAATACATTGGAGAATGTTAATATGGATGTCTTTCCTTCTACTAACACTTTCAGATCTATCGATCCTACAAGAGTAGTGGTGACTATCCTCCCATCCCCGTACTCTATCTCTTCAGTGGGAATCTTTCTTATCTTAGTGAACAAGTGCCTATCCTTACACATGTGCATTGAGGCACCTGAATCAATAATCCAGCTTGCTTCACCTTTCAATCCACCGTAAGCACATTTCTGCCTTCGTGGAATTTCAACCTCATTTTTCGCCTCCAACTCCTCATCCAAAAGGAGCTCATCGTCCTCGTCGTCGGATTCCGCCTCAAGTACCTGTGTGACAAGGGCCTTTTTCTTTCCTCTCGGGGTACCACCGGTGTGCCCTTCCTTTAACCGAAGCTCGGTTAGCTTAGTGCACTCTGCCATATAGTGCCCCGGTTTCTTACAAAAATGACATAAACCTTTGGGAGCCCTTGGTTCGAACTCGTCAACCTGTTTTTTCTGCTCCCTACCCCCATAGTTTCCGACTGGTTTCCGGGAATCCTTGTTCCTCCAATCGGTCGCAGTTGCCAAGGCTTGGCCACTCTTTCCTCCTCTTCGGATCTTAATCGTATTCTCTCGAACGAGGATCATCCCTACCACTGAGTTCCATATCCACCTTGAGTCCGGCAAGTCCTGCACACGGTTGACTATGTTCTCGAACTCATCGGGTAACTTCATCAGTAAACAGTTAACCTTTTCTTTTTCACTAAAAACTTTTCCCGCACTCTCTAGCTACATGAAGAGTGTAGCAAGCTCATTGCAAAAATCCAATATATTTCCCCCTTTGTATACATACTCTTTAACTTTCTGATCAGCCAAGTGTTGTTGCTGAATCGTACCACTTTGGTACATCTCTATGAGAGCTATCCAAAGATCGGATGCCCTTTCTACCTGCAAATGAGGACATGCAAGTCCTTGAGTGAGATGGCGTAGGATGAAGTGCCTTGCCGCCATATTGTTGAAGTCCCACGTTTCAGTATCATTCTCCTCGTTCCTCGGAATAGGTGACATGAATGCTAAACTAGTTGCTATTGGTGTGGTCGCCTCTTTCTCCTTTCCTTTTTCCACCACCTCTCTTTCCTTTGTTTCCTCCGTTGAAGGTGAATCCTCTTTCCTGGTGAATCTGCTTTCTTTAAACCCTGGAGAAATTCCAAGACTTGATGGACGCCCCAATCGTCCACTCACTATCCCCCAAAACCTTTTTTCGCATAGAGCTCCTATCATTTTACTTTCCTAGTATATGAAGCCAGTTCTATTAAAGATTGGTACCCTAGAGGGTGGGCCCATAACCTGCAACTCTGAGACCTCCATAAGTCCTCAGAGTGGACAGCTTCCAAGAAGCCTCTAGGATAATCTTGACCCCTTTGTGTTTAAGCAAAAATAACTGCCACCCTGGCAGACAAAAACTCAGACCACCTTCACCCTTGTGAAGGCAAGACTCTCCTGAGTCGATAGCAAAAAGAATCTCTGAATTTGCTCCCCTGAGCAGTAAGTTATGGAGGGTCAAAGTTGACCTTTAGTACAAAAGCTCTTTGGGAGAGAGGGTCCTATCTTCTAATTTTTCTAAGTCCTATCTCTCTCACAGACTCTATCTACTGATGTACGGAACCAATCAGAATACAGTTCCGTACGCAAAAGTATAGCTGCCGGTGTACTTTATGTACGGACATTGTACGACATGGCCTAAATGTCCACACATCGAATATCCGGATTCGCTCCTTTAATCCTCGGAGATGTCGCGCTCCAATGTAACATCGCCACGTGTCATCCGATGTGGCGATGCCCACAAACCGCCGAATTCTTTTTTCGTGATCTCGGCGCCAATTCCGACCGTCCGATTAAACTCGCATTTGATCGTAGCCGTAATAAATACATGCGCGGTATTTGTTTCGCTTACGAAATGAATGCGCGGTATTGATTTCTTATCCGTACCGCAATTCGTACTTTTACATACCAGATCTATGTATCGCGTTAACAGTTATAGTTAAATGATTTATCCTATGTGTACATATTTAAATCATTATCGTACTATATACATTTAAGACGACTTCTAGACTTAACGGCTAAGGCTACCGGCTATCTACTCCCTGACGGCCAGCAGGTACCAGGATCAAATCCTGTCGCCGGCACATACCTTTTAGTAATTAATCCCTTGACTAATATAAATTTCCCGTAAACCTCAGGATAGCCTAGGTAGCCATGGCTCTAGCTTCCTCTCCAATTTCTCAGTGACTGCGACAAGTTTGAGAGTTGGAGAGAGAAGTTAGAGGTAGACTGCCTCGGCTTCTTTATTTCTATTCAGACCTACAAAATACTTAAAAACCATTAATCTCTATATTTAGGTCTCGCGGATCCGCGTACTTAGCTGTTCTTCGAGGTGGTTCGTCTGATCCACTTCTTCCAAAAATTGGATCGTCCTTTCGGATACATCCTAGAAAATATCGCAGCTTCTAATGATCCACGACCCACGGCGCTCGCATATTACAAGCGCATTGAATCATTGATTGGACCACCGTTAATCATCGATACCGCACGCCATGGTTCGTTGGCCCACCGGGTTTGTACGAAGTGGACTAACCTGGTGGACATGGGTCAGCTCCGAGAAGCGAACCTCGCTGTCCGACCACCTAACCTCTTCATTTTCGATGCACTTCTTCCTTTTCATAAGGTCCCGACATGTATACAGACAGACTATCCACCTGCATTTGGTCTTAACATCCCAGTTAGCCACTACGTGCACTGCCTACACTCGTTGCATATCCACTTTCTCAAGCATACTCTCACAATGGACCGGGCATGCTTCACAATACGCATACAGACAACTTAGAAGAACCTACTACCACAGAACGAGAACATCTGTTACATTTCATTCTAGACACTACTGCCTCCCCGAGACTCACCGAGCGGCAGCGCTGCACCTTACTTGGTCAAGTCATGGATCCTCACTCACTTTTATTTGTCTTGGGCATGGAATTGCAGCTGGTCGATACGCACAGAACAATCTGTCTCAATCGGCTAGAGGGGGGCATACACCATTTAAACACACAACATCTAAGTCCTCACCTTCTCTCCGGGGTACAACTTTTCAGCTCTCTCTTTTCCCTTCCTCTGCTAAGTCTGACATAACGCACACTATTTATGATTTTTTGGTTCCGAGTCACATGAGTTGGTCCCTCGTGAAACTCTGAGACCTCCATTGGCCCTCAGAGTAAGCAGATCGAAAGAAGCTAATCTAGATAGTGTCGACTTCTAACTTGATATAAACCCAAATGATTGACCCCTTGACAATCAGAACCCAAATATAGAATCACCCATGTGAAATAAGACTTTCTGTGTGGTTAGTTCCACCACAGAATGCAAAAATAGAAAATGAGATTTGGACACATTCACCCACTTTGAAATTCCCTTTAAAATGCAGCCACCTTGGCAGACAAAAATTCTGACCGACTACTTTCCTATGTAGCTTAGACTTCCGTGAGTCCGCAGCAAAAAGAATCACTGAAAATGGTCAAGTAAATTGATAATTATGGCTGCTCAAAGTTAGCCATTTATACTAGATGCTCTCTGGGAGAGGCGACTACCTACTCAAAATATTCTAAGTCCTATTCTCACTCTAAGACCCTATTTACTGACGTACGGCACCAATCATTTCACTGTACCGTACTGATAAGTACAGGTGTCGGTGTACTTTCTGTACGACAATTGTACGATATGGTTGAAATGTCAACACATGTCATATATCTATTTGTTCCCGTAATCTCCGGTGTCGCCGCAATCCAATGTTGACGTGCCATGTGTCATCCTATGTGGCGATGACCGCAAACCGCCAAAAGTACATATCCCGCGATCGCGGCGCCTATCGTGGCTGTCCGATCAAATCCGGCTATATTTCTAGCCGTTGAAAATAGACGCGCGGTATTTGTTTCGCGGTCGAACCAAATGCGTGGTATCCGTTTCAATAAATAAATCTGTACTCCGTACTATCCATAACTATATCTATGCAATACGTATATATTTCCAGTTAAATGAACTAGTTTACGTGTAACTATGTAAATAATTATCAAACCCCATACGTCGTAATACTAGCTCTAGTCTAAATGGATAAAGTCACCAACTAACAGCGAATTGACGGACGGTAGGTACCAGGATCAATTCCTGGGTCTGTCAAAATACCTTTTGGTAAGTCTTACTAATTTACCCCTTGTCTACTCTAGACAGCTTATGCAGTCATGGCTCTAGCTCCCTATCCAGCCTTCAGGGACTAAAACAAGTGTGGGGGCTTGGAGAGGGGAGTTAGAGGCAGACTGCCTCTGCCTTTTTCTATCCTATTATTGACCTAGAAAATACACAAATATCAACACTCCCCTTATTTTCTAGTCTTTTTCCCTTTCAACTTCCACAAAAAGTAAACAAACACCCCCTCCCATTTTCCTTTTTTTTTTCTTTTTCCTTTTCTTTTTATAAAACTTAAGTATTTAACACAGTGCATTAAATGAATTGAAATAATAATTGCATCACACATTTTATTTAACATCCCACTTTTCATAAATCCGAGCAAAGATTTCATCCACCTCATCACTTTTTCATCCACACACAAGCCGATTTCCCTCTTGCGATCCAAACAGCCAGCCCCATCTCTAATCTGCAACATACACCCAGATGATAACCCTTTTACAGGCACACCTTCATAAATACCACCACTCCCTTTAGCGATGTCAAACCTATTACCCGCAAAAATTGAACTTTCCTCACTCTCTCCCATGGATTTCTTTCCACTCTCTCTTTCTAAATTTATTCCCAATAAGTATTTCTCCTCCGCTAAACCTTTCGTTAAATATTCCTCTTCTCCCTTATCTTTAAAAACTCCTTCTAGTTTCACTTCTCCCCTTTCCTCGGAATCCGTTGAGGTCTCCCTTTCCGACCAGTTTTCTGTTTCCAAAATATCTATGAAACTATCCTCAATATTTTAAACTCTCTCAAGTATCTCCTCTCTCTTTACTTCCCTTATACCTCCAAAAGCACATTGTTGCTTTCGTGAAATTTCTATATGCTCTTCTCTCTTCCCCATACTACTAATCCGGAGAAGATCTAAAATATATTCATCCTCTTTCTCCTCTTCCCCTTCGTCCTCCTCATCCACATTCCAACTTTTAAGTTTTTCCAAACAAGGGCATTCCTCCATGTAATGACCCGATTCCCTACAAAAGAAGCAAACCCCCTTTTTCAAAGCTCCCCTTTCTTTTTCGTTCCCTCTCTTTCCACCAAAGTTCCGATAAGGTTTACATTTGTCTTTCTTCCTCTTATCACGCTTCGGCTCGTCACCACCGTTCCTCTCATCACGCTTGCGCTCGTCACCACCGTTCCTCTCATCACGCTTCCGCTCGTCACCGTCGTTCCTCTCATCAGGCTTCCGCCAATCACCACCAGCTGAAAATGCATTGCCCCTGTCCCTTCCCCTACGAAGCTCCAAAGTGCTTTCCCTCACAAGAATTATCCCCATGGTAAAGCTCCAAGTCCATGAAGAGCCATCTATTGCCCGCATACGACAAATGATGTTTTCGTACTCATCTGGGAGTTTTATCAGTAGTGTATTAATCTTCCTCTCCTCAGATTCTACATATCCCGCACTAGCAAGCTCAACATATAGTGCAACAATATCATTGCAAAACTCTATCATGCTACCGCCTTTATAAATATAGGCATCTATTTCTTGGTTTACTAATTGCTTCCTCTGAATAGTCTTACTCTTATAAATCTGACTTAGTGCTTCCCATATCTCTGAAGACTTCATTAAGTTTAAAGAGTGATAGCTATGGACTTAGACACGTTTCTAAGTATGAGATGCTTTGCTATAGTGTTTTTGTATTCCCATATTTTTCTGTCATTTTCTTCAGTTTTAATCCCTACAAATGGAACCATAGTCGAGAGCTTAGCTCCCCTCACCATCGGTGTTCCTTTTTCCTTCTCCCATTTTTCCCCATCCACGGAACGGTTTTTCCCTTCACCTTCCGTTGCATCTGAACTCCGGTTGATATTCTGGGCAGCCTCAGATGATTCTCCATAGTAAGCTCCTCCAAAGCCAGGTGGTGGACATCTCACTTGTCTCGAAACAATTCCCCATAAATGCTTCTCAAAATAGCAACCCCTCCATAGTAAACTCCCAATAAATGAAGTCTGTTCCATCGAACATAGGCACCCTAGATGGTGGGCCCATAACCTGAAACTCTAAGACCTCCATTGGCCCTCAGAGTAAGCAGATCCAAAGAAGCTAATCTAGATAGTGCCGACTCCTAACTTGATATAAACCCAAATGACTGACCCCTTGACAATCAGAACCCAAATATAGATTCACCCTTGTGAAATATTACTTTCTGTGTGGTCAGTTCCACCACAGAATGCAAAAATAGAATATGAGATTTGGACACATTCACCCACTTTGACTTTCCCCTTAAAATGCAGCCACCCTGGCAGACAAAAACTCTGACCGACTACTTCTGTGTGTAGCGTGGACTCCCCTGAGTCCCCAGCAAAAAGAATCAATGAAAATGGTTAAGTAAATTGATAGTTATGGCTGCCCAAAGTTAGCCATTTATACAAGATGCTTTCTGGGAGAGGCGACTACCTACTCAAAATATTCTAAGTCCTATTGTCACTGTAAGACCCTATTTATTGACGTACGGCACCAATCACTTCACTGTACCGTACAGATAAGTAGAGGTGACGGTGTACTTTTTGTACGACAATCGTACGATATGGTTGAAATGTCAACACATGTCATATATCTATTTGTTCCCGTAATCTCCGGTGTCGCCGCAATCCAATGTTGACGTGCCATGTGTCATCCTATGTGGCGATGACCGCAAACCGCCAAAAGTACATATCCCGCGATCGCGGCGCCTATCGTGGCCGTCCGATCAAATCCGGCTATATTTCTAGCCGTTGATAATAGACGCGTGGTATTTGTTTCGCGGTCGAACCAAATGCGCGGTATCCGTTTCAATAAATAAATCTGTACTACGTACTATCCATAACTGTATCTATGCAATACGTATATATTTCCAGTTAAATGAACTAGTCTACGTGTAACTATGTAAATAATTATCAAACCCCATACGTCGTAATACTAGCTCTAGTATAAATGGATAAAGTCACTGGCTAACGGCGAATTGACGGACGGTAGGTACCAGGATCAATTCCTGGGTCCGTCAAAATACCTTTTGGTAAGTCTTACTAATTTACCCCCTGTCTACTCTAGAGAGCTTAGGCAGTCATGGCTCTTGCTCCCTTTCCAGCCTTCAGTGACTATAACAAGTGTGGGGGCTTGGAGAGGGGAGTTTGAGGCAAACTGCCTCTGCGTTTTTCTATCCTATTATAGACCTAGAAAATACATAAATATCAACACCTCCCAGCATACACGACTGCTAGGTCTCAGACACCAACACAGGTATCCCCACACTGGCAGATGCATACCCGTCTAGAAGTTGGCATCACGCAGTAAACTGTTTGCATCAGCTCCTGGTCGAGTATGAGTTGGGTCACTCCTTGATAGCGCATGAAAAACTAGCGTTTGCACAAGCCATGGAAGCCATAACAATTAGAACACCTGAAAAAACGACATGGAAATTTGAACCTGGACTAACAAAGACTAAACACGAACTTTTAGATGGAGTCACAAACCGACACCTTGACGCATTCGCTTTCTCCATGAAAGACTTAGGACGACACACCACGTACAAAATGTTTATTGACCTGGAAGATGATAGACCCATATTCAAGCCCAAATATCGTCTATCAGAAACTGAATTGGAATTGGTGGCCAAATGATGCTCGGAATTGGAAGAGGCATGTTTAATTTATAGGCCCGATTCCACTTTTGCGGCGCCCACCGTTATGCATCATAAAAAAGACGCAGAGGAAAATTTCACTAAACGCCGTATGTGTGGGGACTATCGAGAACTAAACTCACATACGATCCAAGACCGACATCTAATGCTGTTGGCAGAGGACATTTTTGATCATGTCGGAGGAGCTAAATATTTTTGTATCCCAGATCTGCGACAGGGGTTTAACCAAATCAAGATAGAGGAAAAGGACCGACACAAGACTGCATTTTGGGGTAGTGACGGACGTTGGGAATGGCGGTTATGCCTTTTGGACTGAAAAATGCACTGGTGGTATTCTAGAAGGTCATGGACTCAGTCTTGGGGGGACGTCAGTTTGCGCGTTGCTATATCGACGATTTGATCATCGCTTCGGTTACCATAGAGGAACATTCAATTCATATAGAGTGGGTGTTGAAGGAATTAAAAAAGGAAGGACTTAAATGTCATCCTGCCAAATGTACCTTTGGGGCCGAAGGGGTCCCATACCTTGGGCATTTTATCTCATCTGGGGGAATAACTCCGCTAGAATTCAAAGTGGAAGCAATTAGTAAACAACCGGCCCCAACTGATTTGACTAGCTTGCGTGCATTCCTAACGTTAGCCAATTATTATCGTCGGTTTGTTCCTTGTTTTAGCACACTTGCATCTCCACAAAATGAACTCTTGAAGAAATCAGTCCCATTCACGTGGGGACCCTCTGAGATCGGGGCATTTGAGGGATTAAATGAGGCACTGTCCACCGCTTCCATCCTTCGTCCCCCAAATCAAAAATTACCGTTTTGTCTACAGACCGGCTTTGTTAAGCCCGTATTGTCGCTATCTTAACTCAACGCGAACTCACATGTGAGGAATATGTGGTGGCCTACGCCAGTAGAAGCAACAATCAAGCGTAATCAAATTACAGTAGTTACGAGGGAGAATGTTTTGCCGCAGTTTATGGTATTGTGCATTTGCAACATTATATCAATGGCAAGCCTTTTACCCTTCTTACTGACTATGAACCATTGCATTTTCTTATGACCATTGACAAGCTATATGACAAATTAGCCTGTTGGGCTCTTATTGTACATAAATATGATTTAGAAATAATTCATCGACCCGGGCTCCTCAGCTTGAATGCTGACGGGTTCTCCAAGAACCCGTAGCCCAACTCCATTGATAATGGTGTACGACAAGATTTTGATGCCGAAACGGTTACCTCCCTATCGGCCAGAGCGCATCTGATTTATAGTTTTGTGTCTCCTACGACTCACAAAACCGAACACGATCTATGACGGGACAATGCTTTCATTCTCTTTCATTCAACTCAGTTTTTTTCCGGCGAGCACTCTACCAACGGAAGAGGAGCGTGTTCGTAAGAGAGCCCAAAGTTACTTATGGATGGGGGGCTGATCAAACTCTGAGACCTCCATAAGTCCTCAGAATGGACAGCTTCCAAGAAGCCTCTAGGATATTCTTGACCCCTTTGTGTTTCAGCAAGAAAAACTGCTACCTTGGCAGACAAAAACTATGACAACCAGCACCCGTGTGAAGGCAAGACTCCCCTGAGTCGATAGCAAAAAGAATCTCTAAATTTGCTCCCCTGAGCAGTAAGTTATGGAGGGTCAAAGTTGACTTTTTGTACAGAAGCTCTCTGGGAGAGAGGATCCTATCTCCTATTTTTTTCTAAATCCTATCTCTCTCACAGACTCTATCTACTGATATACGGAGCTAATCAGATTTCTCCACTGTACACAAAAGTACAGTCGCCTGTGTACTTTATGTACGGAAATTGTACAACATGGCCTTAATGTCGACACATGTCATATCCGGATTCGGTGCCGTAATCTCCGGAGATACCACGATCCAATGTAATTTCGCCACGTGTCATCCGATGTGGCGATGCCCACAAACCGCCGAATTCTTCTTCCGCGATCTCGGCGCTAATTTCGGCTGTCCGATAAAATTCACATTTGATCGTAGCCGTAATAAATACATGCGCGGTATTTGTTTCGTTTACGAAATAAATGCGCGGTATTGATTTTTTATCCGTACCCCAAATCGTACTTTTGCACTACCGGTTCTATGTATCCCGTAAACAATTATAGTTAAATGATTTATCAGGCGTATTAATGTTTAATTAATTATCAAACCCCATAATACGTAACACTACTTCTAGGCTTAATGGCTAAAGCTAACGGCTACAGGCAGTTTGCCAACCGGTAGGTACCAGGATCAAATCCTGTGGCCGGCATTTATCTTTTAGTAAATAAAACCCCTAACTAAAATATATTTTCCCGAAAACCTCTGGATAGCCTAGGTAGTCATGGCTCTAGCTCCCTCTCCAATTTCTCAGTGACTGCGACAAGTTTGAGAGTTGGAGAGAGAAGTTAGAGGTAGACTGCCTCGACTTCTTTCTTATTTCTATTCGGACCTAGAAAATACTTTAAAAACCATTAATTTCTACCTTATTCGTCTCCTCGCAGAAGGAAGTCATCGGCATGTCCCTTGGCCAACGGAGCGACTATCTCTTATTAACAAGATACATACTGACCTTGGGCGCTACGGTACCAAACGTACCTTGAGTTTGGTACAAGCGCGCTATTGGTGGTCGGCTATGCAAGCTGACGTAGCATCCGTGTTGCAAGAATGCAGCACATGTGACCGGTTACGGACATTGTTTTCTAACCAGTAGACTACACTTCAACCCTTGTCTATTCGAGGTTTTTTTTACAGGTGATCATGTGATTTAGCGGGTCCCTTCCCTATTTTTCAAAGGGGCAAGCAATATAATATGATTATGATCGAAAACATCAGCAAATGGGTGGAAGTTGTGGCCCTCCTGCAGAAAACTGCCAAACTCACCACTGTAACGTTCAAGGAGCATGTGCTCCTCTAATATGGAGCCTCGGCGGAAGTACTTACTGACTAAGGAACAGAGTTCCATGGCAAATTCCAGGAGATGTTGGACAAGGTGTTAATTATTCAATGTCGAACAAGTCGTGATCATCCTCAAGCATACGGTTTGGCAGAAAGAGCCGTTCAAACATTTAAGCGGGCTCTACGTAAACATTGCTTAGAAAAACATATTAATGTGTGGGATGAATCATTGGGATATATTACTATGGGTAACCAAATTATGTACACACCAGTTTAGCGAATTTTAGTCCATATTATATGTTGTTTGGTCGGAAACCGCTACTAGGTAGAAATGTACAAAAAACCGCTAGTTTACCTTTGCCGCTGATGTCAGATTCCCTTTTTCTGGAAGAACTAACTAAATGGGCATTGCTTTTCGCTAGGGAAATGCCCATGGCCTTTGAAAATTTGCAGATTGCCCAACATCGCGACTCCTTATGGTTTGCAATGACTCGCACTGACAGCTATCGTCCGCAACAAAAACCATTCCGGGTGGGGGGTTACGTTTATTTGCGACGGCAAACATTTGACACACTTGACACGGATGTTTCAGCCCATATCTTGAGGATTACAAAATTCGACGCCAATGGATTATTAAGTCTCCAAGGGGCGGATACTGGATTTTTGTAGGAGCATTCAAAAAATTGTGCTCGTGCTACTTACCCGATATTTCCCACAGCATGGACCCGTGGCGGATGCCGATTACCGAGGCCACTGAGTGTCAGTTTTGTCGGCGATCTGATGGGGAAACCACAATGCTTCTCTACAATTACTGCAATCTAAGATTTCATATGGAGTGTTTAGTTCCACCTCTGCACACTACCCCAGCTGGACAGTGGTTTGGCCACGGATGTCGCGACCTACCAGTTGTCCTTACCAGCTCCTCCGCAGACTAAGGAGCTAGGGGGGGAAATTCCATCCTTACTTTCTTGACCGTGCTTTTCCTTTTAGTTTTTGCTTAGTCTATGTGTTTGGGATGTTTTTCTTTTTCGGGTAGATTTATTTATGATTCCTTGCGGTATATTTGTTTTGCACTCCGGTTGTGGTCACGAATACTGTACATATGTAATGGTCAACTATTTTTTGGTGTTTATCTGCAACACAAGCTGGATTTGATACATGCCATTCATGGTTGTACCATCATGCACGACAGCTGTCATGCCGTGAGACGTTGGTGGGGGTTATTACCTGGTCATATACAAGTTGGCGTGTATGTGACGTGACAGGTTCATATCCGAGGTTACAGCTCGAGGTACGGACGGAACCAAGACTGAATTATACTTCTGTCCTGCGCAGTGGGAACATTATGTTGAATCAGCGTGTGACCGGACTACGGTACGGCATCAGATGTCAAGAATTCGAACGGCTCCAAACTTGACAGATGTCCAAAGTCATGAACCCTCAAAGGTTCATGCATTATTTTGCTTTGCTTAGGGAGGGTTTTCATCCTCGAGGTGTATATGTAAGGCATTACCAGTTGGCCTGGTAGCGGTCGTCTCTATAACTAGCATCGTTTAACATAGAAACCTGTATGCTCAAAGACATATAGAAATTAACGTGGTTGTACGGATTAGTGAAAGCATAAGATAAATGCCATTTGGCAAGATATAAACTTTTGCAAATTACGTACGAGAATCCAACATTGGAAGGTTGTCGTTTCCTGGTAGTTTTTTTCTCGGGATTTGTCGAACGTTATAATCTTGGGGTTTCACCTAAATATTTAGTGACAGGCTAGTTTTGAGTTAAGGTTTCTTTTCAAACCCATAGCTTGTGCTAGTAATTGTTTTTGAGCTTCTCCTTTCCTTTGTGCTAAGACCTTACCTAATCTATCGGCGTAAGCTAGCCTGCAATGTTTCCCTCCAGATTGTCTTCTACTTGCTGTTGTTGGTGAATCGTATTTGTGGTCTTAGTGTTTTCTCGTTGTCTTGGCGCTGACCGCACGGGTTTTAACCCATTTTGTATGGCCTTGGAGGAATACCGATTATCTCGGCCCTCTCATCTAGTTGAGGAAGGGTTTTGGCCCGTTGGTTGGACTCCTGTAGGGAATATTGATGACTTCAGGGCCTAGTGGCTACTGTCGCAAATATTCCCGTACTTAATTTGCTTCTTTCTAATTTTCTTTATTCCTTGTGTCAATTGTTTTCTTTCTGTCTAGTTTATTTTCATTCGTTTCATTTCTAATTTTCTTTATTCCTGGTGTCTTCTGTCTAGTTTGTATTGAATTTGTTGAAAAAAAAATAAAAAAAAAATAAAAAAGTATAATATTTTTGTTATGCTTTGATTCCATTTTATTTGTTGCCTACTTTGTTTTTAAGTTGCTGAATTTGAGATTGTTGAACTGTCCGGTATCGTTTTCTCTTACGACAAGATGTAGTACATTTTAAATTCGATGATGACGCAAAATGTACTTCTCTTTTTTTCTATTTTATTGTACGGTTGAAACTTACGCGGTACGGCTCTAAGTTTTACAGGAAAACGACAGAAAAAGACCCTTACTTAAGCACATGGAGACGCACCCTTAGTTCGAAAAATCTTCGTTAAAATCCAAAGTTACATTTCAAACATCGAAGTTTCCGTTACTTGGGCACACAGCTTAAGGCCGTACGATCCCGGCCAGCAATTGATATGGGTGACACACGCGTTAAACAAAAATATCGTAGGAGGATTGTACTCTCTGACATCATCTCCTACGTCAGCCATACTGCATCTCACATCGGCTTCATAAAGCCGATGCCGGTCCTATGAATAGAATCTTGAGTGCATTTCCCTCTTACTTGTCGTTTTTCTGACACTTTTTTAAACAGCTGCATGAACTAACAATCAGTTAACGTCATAACTGGCACATTCCGTACAACATACTACCCAAAGGAAGAGAAACTATTATTAATTCTATTTTAGGTGCAAGGCTCGTACGTAAGGGGCATTGAATGAGTGCTATCGACACTAATAGAGAATCCCTGTACATCGCGCGCGTCTTGTTCAATAATCTATGGGTTTTGTACACGTCACTTGCAAACGTGGCGCAATAATTTCTTCGAGCATTCAGCAAGCAGTGAAACTGTGAAACCTACCCAGTCCTGCCAGCCAGGCAAGTATCTCCTTACGCGTGGCCGAATAGCAATATCGCGCGCTGGCTGCTGGTTTCCGGTGTACGAATTTCGTACCACTGGCTGGCAACACTCAAGGCCATTGGTTACTTTTCTAACAACCCTCGCGCACTACGTATTGTAACTGCAGTGTCGGCCGTTTTAGAAATCTAGCCGCCTTTGGCCGTTGATGGTAAAAGATATTTGTTGTAGCACTGTCGCCAGACGGTCCTGGCTGTCCAGCTTGAAATACGGCAAGACTGTTGACAAATTCTGTTTCGCAAGTTGCGAAAACAAACAGAAATCGTTGACTAGGCTGGTACGAATTGTCAACACGTCGGTACGATTCTACATTCGTCGTGGCGCTGGCCAGGCATCGAATATCAGGATTACGACATACGTACAGAACCTTTCCGTTCCTCTTATTGGAGCGCTTGAGAAGGATGGTACGCATATGCGACGAGGGATACGCTCAACGTACAGCATCCGTTCGGTCCTCCTATTGGAGAGTACAAGAATGGTGGTACGCTCCGTTTCGACGGCCAAGGTCACGACCTACGTACAGAATCCTTTCTTCCCTCTTATTGGACGATATGGAAAAAGTCGTTTGTCACGTCGGATGGGGTGCACTTACACGTCGAGTCTAAGGATGACACTTTCCTCGATAAAGTGCGTGGTTACGACAGTAAAGTAACTTACAGTACAGTACACCGCGAATCGTTATTAGTGTCAAGGTATTTTCGACATTTAAAACATCTTTTCTCCGTACACACTTGTCGGATTTTCAATTTGAGACCGCCAATCGGACGCTTAGAATGTTACCTGTCAATGGCAGCCGTCAGATCCACAATCGAACAGGTGTGTACGGAGAAAAGATGTTTTAAGTGGCGAAAAAAACCTTGACACATAACGATTCGCGGTGTACTGTACTGTAATATAAAGTACTGTACCGTACAGTTGTGGAGAAAATCCTTACTCCCACCCCCTATTGTGTTGGATAAACAACCAAAGTAGTGAAAGGACAGTATTCTTCAGTTCAGCCGCAAGTTGTAAATGTTTTGTCGGGTTGTACATAGTTTTTGGAAAATGTATTCCTCCCTCCTCTCCTCTTCCTCCCCCTCCCTCCCTCCCTCCCTCCCTCCCTCCCCTTTATCTTCTTCCTCCTCTGATCTTTTGTTTTCCGATCTCAGTCCCACTTGCCATCGCCTGACGAATTGTTGCTCAACCTGAAAATGGCCTCTGGCGCACCTGCACCCAGTAACTCCTGAAGAACGACCTCTGCCTGTACCGGTAACTTTGATGCCATTATCCCTTGATCCTTTTCCTCCTCCTGCATTTACCTTCCACTTTCGATCGCCGCGAACTGTTCTCCTTTGCCGAGCAACAACGCGTTGTAACTTTCTCGCTCCCACTCTCCTCCCTCTCGCTCTTCCTCTCCCTCTCGATCCTCTTCTCGCCCTCCCTCGACTCTCGTGAATCAACCTCTGCCCTATTTTTACGCGGAAATAAATCGACTGCAGCTGAAAGCGAAGTCGGAGCTGTTAACGATTTCCGAAATTTTTTACTTTTTGAAAAATTGGCGAACATTTGGTGTTCCAGTGGCTACAAAACCACCTGTAAAGCCAGAAAGTAAGATATTCTAGTCAGCTCCTTATCTATGATGAAATTATATCACACTAACGTAACAGTATTAACATAACGTACTTCTATTACACAGTACCAGCATACTTAATGCACTAACACACTTAAATTACGCTGGCATACTTATGTTACACTGACATACTTAATACACTAGCATACTTATGGTGCACTAACATACTTAATACACTAGCATACTTATGTTACTCTAACATACTTAATACACTAGCATACTTATGTTACTCTACTTAATACTCTACACCGCCAATCGTTATTAGCGTGTAAGTTTTTTTAGCGTATACAAATAATTAGCGTGGTTTACGCTAATTGGGAATTTGAAAATTTTCGAAGAAATCGTCTATTCTAATTAGGAATTAGGGCTTTTTTAAATAGTGTGGATAATTCTATTTGAGAATAAAAATACAAAAAAGCGGGACGGAATTAGCGTACACAACACTAATAACGATTGGCGGTGTAGCATACTTATGGTGCACTAACATACTTAATACACTAGCATACTTATGTTACTCTAACATACTTAATACACTAGCATACTTATGTTACTCTAACATACTTAATACACTAGCATACTTATGTTACTCTAACATACTTAATATACTAGCATACTTATGGTGCACTAACATACTTAATACACTAGCATACTTATGTTACTCTAACATACTTAATACACTAGCATACTTATGGTGCACTAACATACTTAATACAGTAGCATACTTATGTTACTCTAACATACTTAATACACTAGCATACTTATGTTACTCTAACATACTTAATACACTAGCATACTTATGTTACTCTAACATACTTAATACACTAGCATACTTATGTTACACTAACATACTTAATACACTAGCATACTTATGTTACACTGACATTTTTATGTTACTCTAACATGCTGAACACGCCAACATGCTTATAATACTAGCATACTTATTATTAATGTTAGCATGCTTATACTAGCATACTAACATTTTTGTAGTACACTAACATAATGCACTAACATGCTTATATTACATTAGTATACTTATTATTCACTAACATTCTTTTATTACACTAACATAATGCACTAACACACTTATATTACATTAGGAGACTTATATTACAATTACATACTTATGTTACACTAGCATGCTCGATATACTAACATAATATATTGCACAGTGTCTCGCTATTAGTGTTAATGTTTTTTTCCGCCACTTGAAACATCTTTTTTCAGTGCACCCTTTTCGGATTGTTTATCCGACGTTGCAATTGAAAGGCAGGATTCTCACCTGCCAATTGGCGGTCTCCAATAAAAAAGCCGACATTTGTGCAGGGAGCAAAGATGTATTAAATGGCGATAATACCATTAACATTAATAGCGATAGTTCACTAACATTCTTGTATTACACTAACATTCTTAATACACTAACACACTTTAACATACTTAAGACACTGACGAACTAATATTTCACTAAAATGCTTAATACACTACTTGTATTACCCTGCATACTGAATGCACTAACATACTTTTATTACACTAACACATAAAATAAAACAAAATATACTTTGCTGTGACTCTGGAACGAAATGACTTCCTTAGTTTTTTTTTCTTTTCTTGTTATGCTTATGGTTTGCTGTTCCGAGTGTTTCATGTTTCAGTCTTTTTATCACGTTTTGGATTCAAAATCTTTTTATGTTTGATTTTTTTGTCAAAATAATTTCCGCTGAGAAGATCAACTATAGTTCTGGAACTCGCCACCCCTTCCCCTGTCTCTCTCTCCCTCTCTCTCCTCTCTTTCTCTTCCCCTCTCCCTCTCTCTCCTCTCTCTCTGTCTCTCTCCCCCTCACTCTCCCCTCTCTCTCCATTCTCTCTCCCTTTCTCTCTCTCTTCTCTCTCCTTCACTCTCTCTCCTCTCTCTCCTTTACTCTCTCTCCCCCCTCTCTCTCTCCTCTCTCTCGCACTCTCCCTCTCTCCCTCTCTTTCTCTCTGAAACAAGTTTTTCTCTTTATGCCTTTTTCCTGACTTCTTTTTCTTCTATTTTGAACCATATACTTTTAAGTTACCTTCAATAATTATTATGTAGTCAAACGCTGGTTTGGTGGCCACATGCTTTTGACAGAGTTCCTAGACACATATGCCTTTCCTGGAAATCGTCAGTTTTATGGATATATGTATTTGGATAAACAGCAAGGTACAACTTGATCACTGAAATATAGTAAAGCTTTATGGATGCATATTGTGTTGTGTAAACGACAAGAATCTACAGCAGGAATACTTAAATTCAATGAAGTTTTACGAATTTATGTGCATTTGTATAAACGGCAAGGTAAAACAGGATTATTGGCCAATTCCAGTAATTTCGAATAGTTCTTTACAAATGTTGAATGTAATCTGATGGCGACCGATTCACCAGTTTCCTGCCACATTTTTGCTCTCAAACAAGGGTTTATGAGGTTTTTATTTAAAAAAAAAGATGTCTAAAGGAGATGTCTGCCATGTCACGGAAAGGTATGTTAGAGGGATCCAACATTTGTCACCGCTGTTTTACTTATTAATGATTTCGAGTCCCACTTTTGTTTCATCTGCTCATATATGATAATATGTCAGAGCAAAGAGAAAAAAGGCATCTAAACTTGATTATTGGTTTTGCAGGCGGAACGCTTCTTCTTTACGATAGGAATAAAACTCGTTTGTTTCGGAACGATGGTCATCAGTGGAGAATGAGAATGGATGGAAGAGCTGTCAATGAAACTCACGCTAATTTTAAGGTATGTTGAATCGACACAATTTATTGGAAACAAAGTGATTGACACTTTTTTTGTAAGGCGAGGTTTGAAATCTTCTGTAACTCAATATTTGTCACATTTCAGAAATAGTATAGTCTGCTGCCTTGCTTCTCATTATTCCACAATTTGGGGAAAACATCGCGAGATGTAGTGCTAATTGCTCATATATTTGCAATCGGTCTACATTAGAAAAAAAACAAAGCAAAAGAAAAAACCTGCAATATTACTTGTTTATTTTCAAGGGCCAATGATTCTTAGTTTGCTCTGTATCGTTGTATATTGTTATTTTTTTGAACAGAAAATAGTGTTGACTTTTATGCCGTGTTTTTTTTTCGTCTTTTGTTTCGATACAGATTGATGGATCATTGGCCGTGGCTTGTTATTACAACCACTTGGAACAGGACCATGATTTTCAAAGACAAACTTATTTTTTGTTGGACAAGTATGTGATTATATTTTTGTCAATCTTTCTTTATTTCTCACATTTGTTTAACTTTTTATGTGCTGTTATCCATTGTTATCCATTGTTATCTGTTATAATGGATATCTGACATCGGAAGTACATGCAAAAAAGGTAAAATATGTGAATGTTTGTGGTTATTTCTAACATCTTGTTTCATTGTTTTATATTTATAAGCAGACCAGAAAACAAGAACTTTGTCCTTGTCCATTATCTCAAAACGAAGGTGCGATTTTTTCGAATCTTTTACTCCACTTTTTTTTTGACATACAGTTGGCCAAAGCAATGATAATCTTCTGAAGGATTGTCGCTTTTTCTCGCTTTTCTTTGGCATGGAACTTTTTTGATTTGTTTCTTAACTGAATGCAAATTTTGGATTTGATTCAAATTATGGATTCGATTGAAATTTTGGTTTCAATTCAAATCATGGATTCAATCGAAATCATGGATTTGATTGAAATTATGGATTCGGTTGAAATTATGGAATCGATTAAAATTATGGATTCCATTGAGATCGTGGTTTTCATTAAAATTATGGTTCTGACTCAAATTATGGTTTTGATTCAATTTATGGATTTTATTTTGCAACAGGGAAATCGAAAGAATGCATCAATTTCGAAAGGACGACCGAGACTTAATCCACTTTCAAATAAAAATCATTCGGAAACTTCCCTAGGAAAACTGCCTCTTGATTTAAATAAAGGGAAGGAGGAGGAAGATATTGGGAAGGAGGAGGAGGATGTTGGGAAGAATTTTCAGGAGGAAAGTGAAAGAAATGAAAGAAATGAAGAAAATAAAAATGAAAAATGGGAACCTCCAACCATTGCCACGAGGATTGACTTATCGGAAAAAGGTAATCAAAGCAGTGAATGAAAATTAATAGAAAAATCATAGATTTTTTGGAGAGAAGTGATTATGGGAGTGGAGTAAAATATTGACTTACATGAAAAGAGATATTAAGGCAGTGTAAGGATTTCTTTTCAGGAACAAAAATGAACGTAAAAAAATGCTCGTGGAAGAGATTATAAAAAACTCCTTTCGTAAAAAAATCAAAATTTTCAACCCAAAGTTATATCATTCACAAATAAAATCCTCAAACTTCCTTATTTAAAATAAAATAAAATTTTAATAGCCTCCAAATGAAAGTCAACTAGATCGCAAACTACAAACATTTGTACCCCGAGACTTTCCCACTTTTTTTTTTTCCCTAACAACTATTCTTTCTCTCCTTCCCTCTTCGCATGCTTTCGATCATTTCTTCTTTTTTTTTTTGAACAGTTAACTCTGAAGTTCTTTGCAATTTCATCTCCGTCTTTCCGTTTTTCTGCGTAGACATTCCGTACAAATGTCTTTCCAGTTTCGGTTTCAGTTTCCGTTTCTGTCTCCGTTTCAATTTTTGTTTTTTTGGCACAAAAAAAAAACGAGAAAGAAAAAGAAAGAAAGGAGATATTGAATGAACTTATCACCATTTACCTCATGTAACATTGTTTTAAAAAAAAAGCAGATGTTTTGACATTTGAAAGAATGGAGTGGTAAGGGAATTTTGAATAATTGACTTTTATTTTTTTTCCTGGTTTCACTGCAGATCAGTCTCATTCATCTTCTTCTCAAGTAAGTGAGAATCAAAAACTTCCTTTTTTAAACATAAATCCTTCTAGAAAAGTTAAAAAAATGACCATACTACAAAATTCAAACATTTAATTTTTGGTCAACTTTTTCCTGTTGGTCAATGTGCAGACGAAGAATAATAAAAAATATTGTATGGTATATAAATTTGGTTTTGTCTGGTGTTATCTATCAGTGCCGTTTTTTTTTTTTTTGATTTTTTTGCTGTTTTGTCGCTGTATCTGGAGTCTTCTGAATGAAATTTCAACCTTTCCGCAAGATTTCTGTTACGCTGGTTTTTTTTTGCATATATTTCTCTTCTTTCTCTCTCTCTCTCTCTTTCACTCTCTCGCTCTCTCTCTCTCTCTCTCTCTCTTGCTCTTGATTTTTGCTCTCTGTTTTTTTTCTTCTTTGTCTTTTTTTACATTATAGATTTATGCTCCAGATTCGGCAAGACAACCAATCATTGAAGATTTTAAAAGAAGGAAACGTAAAAGTACAGAAAGTGAGAACCAGTGGTCTTCCTGCCTCCCTCCTCCTCCCTCTCTCTCTCAAGCGGAAGCCATGAAGTCATATTTGTGTGAAAAGGCAAAAACAAAGTTGCTCGACAATGTGGAGATTTTGTATATTTTGATTTATTTTGAAGAACTTCGTTTCGAATTGAAAACGACAACATCAGAAATTCTAGAAAGTGAGTTTTTTGTTATGTGAAATTTGAGTTCCTTACGTGAAATTTTGAAGTGCACTTTCTTTATAATATTTTATTTATAAGAAATACATGTCCTCTGTTTAGACCATAGTCTCCAAATTTTAAAATTGTGGGTTCTAAAACACGAATGTTTAAATAATATTCAAATTGGAATTCAAAGGTAATTGAATTGTCGATTAAAAATTGTTAAGAAATCCAGAAAAAACAAAATATGGCTAACGAGAATCGACCTCTAATTGGTTGTTATGTTGTTGGGTAATAAATGGAAGGGGGAAGGGGGGGGGGGAGAGGAGAAGGAGAAGGAGAGGGAGAGGGAGAGAGAGGGGGAGGGGAGGGAGGGGGAGAGGGAGAAGGAGAGGGAGAAGGAGAGGGAGAGGGGGGAGGAAGAGGGAGGGGGAGAGGATTTTTATTTTCTTGGGCTCTTTCCTTTATTCCCTTCTCTTTTCCTCTGCTAATATAAATTTAGCTGCTGAGAAAGTTGGTGATAGTTGCGGTATGGTATTCTTATATGGTATATAATCAATATTGTTCTTATATGGTAGTCGATAGACTTCCGAAATCTACCAGACTGTAATCATCAATACAAATTATTTTTTTCTTTGGAAAACCCAATTCCATGTGGCGACCAATGGTTGACTATTGGATTCATATTTTCTCCCCCTATTTATTGGTCGAATATTTCTTACCTGTCAGAATCTCGTCCACTATTTCTTCAAATGTCGTTTTAGGCGTTGCCTCTATTCCATTTTTTGGAAAATTGTGTATAACCTGTCTGTTACATCAAATATTGTGGTGTGAACCATTTTGTATAGAATAATTTCATCCAAGTTTCATGTGGATGGCATGTTGTTCTGTTTTAATATCCAACCATTTGTCTGTTTAAGAGGGTCCCTCTTTTTTTTTTTTCCTGGACTGATGTTTTTTTTCTACCAAAAACATGGACAGACGAGGACAGTAAATGAAATCTACTGCGTCTCTCCAAATACCAAAATTGAGTAGATAAAGCTAGAAACAATTAGAAACAGGCATGCCATTTTTGTTATGTGTGATGTTAAGGGAGGTCAAGTAGTGTTGAGAAACGATTAGGAAAGGTGGAGGGATATTGAGGGATATTGAGGTATGATAAAGAAATATTAGAAACTTTGGACGCACATCGAGGGACGTGGAGAAATGTTGAAGGGACAATGAGAATATTTAGGGAAACATTGAAGGGACATGGAGTGCCATTTTGTGATCATCAATACTTGTTGAGAAATATTTAGGAAACAGTGGACAGATTTTTGAGGGACGTTGAGAAATGCTAAAGGAACAGTGAAATCATATTGATGGGACATGGAGAATATTAGGGAAAGATTGAAGGGAAATGGAGAATATTTAGGGAAAGGTTGAAGGGACATGGAAGGATATTGAGATATGATGAATTGGAAACATCCGAAGGGACATGAAAGGAAAATTGGAAATATTTACAGAAACATTGAATGGATATTGAGGGTATTTAGGGAGTATTGAAAGAAACCAAGAATATTTAGGGAACATTTTAAGGACTTTGAAAATATTTAGGGGAGCAAAGAAGGGACATCTGGAACATATAGGGAAGATTGGGGAACATTGAGAATATGTAGGGAAACATTGGAGGAATATTGAGAGTATTTAGGGAACATTGGCTGAAAATTGAGAGTATTTAGTTAACATTGAGGAGACATTGAAAACAGAGAAAAAACTGGTAATTTTTGCCGATTATGTCCAGAAAAGGAGTAAAATAGGCGTAGTGCGTTAAGAGTTTTTAGCACTCTCCTTTTGTGCGTATAATACGGCGTAAACTGCCGCACTGTTTTTCTACTATCGCGGATTTTAGGGAACATTGAAGGAATGTTGAGAATATTTAGGGAACATTGGGGGGACAATTGAGAATATTTTTTAGGGAAACTTTGAACCATATTAGGACTATTTAGGGAACATTGAAGGGACTTTGAGAGCCATTTGTGATCATTAAGACTACATCCATCGCTATTGGAGTAAAGGAATAATGAGTGTAAATGCGAAATTAGAATGTATAATTCTAATTTTGTGTATTAGTTTCCTGTTATTTAATTTTTGCGTGACAAAAAAGCGCCATAATTTAAATTTATGTTGTTTCGTTTACGTTGTTCTAAACTTATCCTTTTTTGGAATTTCCAAAAACTTAAATAACTGAGTCATAAAGTAAGCTACGCTGGTAATTTCCTTATTTGGATGAAAAAGATTAGTTTAAAAACTTCTTCAAAATGAACATTTGAATGGCAATATTGGTGTGACCAATGGTCTGAATCTATAGAGATTTTGGACTTTTTATGAAATTGGGACATTTTATGCCTCCCTGTTTTTTCACATTCTGGTATTGATTTATCGTCTCTGTTTTCTAATTGGTTGTCATTTATCGATATTTGTTTTGCAGGTGATCATATTTTCCTTTTCACTAAAAACTGTGGCCACTCATTTTGTGACAATCCTGTCTGGAAAGGAAAACTTCATAAACAAATCTACCATCCAACTCATGAGGAACTTATGGCAAGTAATTCAACACAAAATTAAATAATAATACTAATATCCACATTTTTATGCAGTTAAGTGTGTGATTCAATGCTTTAGGCACTTACTACCAATTCCTTTATCGTCTCTAGTTTGGTTTTTCGGAAGTTTTAGGTGTTGTATTTTTCAAATTAAAGCTTGTTTTCAATTCTTGTCAGCTATATTTTAAATATTCAATAAATTCGCTTTTGATGTTTAATTGTTTGGTCTTTCATTCACTTCCGGAGGAAGTTTTATTTTCTAGCGTTTGTGAAAAGAGCGCCTGTTGGTCTTTGTTTGACCTTTGTTTTTTTGTTTTTTTCCTGTTGGTTTTTGTTTGACCTTTGTTTTTTTGTTTTTTTTTTTTTATACATATCTTCTTCTTTGGTCAGGTTTCGGGACAAAAGGTGTTTGAGTGTTGTTTTATGGAAGGAGAAAGTAAAGATGGTTGGTTACACCAACGTTATCAATTCTGGTTGCCTGCCGAAAATCCTTTAGAAACGTATGTTTAAAATGACAACTAATGTATTGCTTTTTATTTCTTTTGTTGGGAATGTTTGTTTAAAAAGTAAAATTATGTTTTGCTTTTTTTTATATCTTTGGGGAATGCAAGTATGAACTTGTGTATTGCATTGATTTCTTATATCGGTGTTTGTTTTTTATATATTCTCTTAGTTAATGACAATCACGTCATATATGCTATTTGATTTCAATTTTTGGGTTTTATGTTAGATGCCTGGAAAGAACGTTTAGAGACGCTAGGAAGGAATATGGTAACTTCAAAGGAGAGACAGTTTTGTCGAAATAATATAAAATCTCTTGTTTCCACATTAATGATGTGTTTAAACGTCAAATTTGCTTCTGAGATTGGGATTTTTTGAGGGTTTCTCTTTATTGATAGACTGAGAAAGATTCTGTAAAAGTTAGCCATAACAGAAAAGTTCAATTTTCAAATGTTCAATTTACCTCTAACTTTTTATTTATTTTTGTTTTTTCTGTATATGTAGGCATAAAATTATACTCGTTCATTACCTCAAATCATGTTTGGAGGTAAGAAATATGAGCGAAATTTCACTATACCTCTGTGTAGTTTTTGTCAAAAAAATGCTTTCAGTTTCTTTTAGTTTTCGTTTGTCACATAAAAATGGCTAAAAATGTCTAAATTCTTGTAGCTAAGAATCCAGAAAACTTAACGTTTATACTAGTTTATATTCGTATTGATGCTTGCAAAATGTATGAATGTATGGCACTTGTATGATTTTTATGATTCAATGAGATATCTTGTCATCGGTTTGAAGTTAAATATTAAAATGTTTTCTGGTCAGTCCTGGTGCATTTTAAATTCAGTAAAAAAAAGTGTTTGAATTCAGTAGGAAATTAGTGTTTGAATGTGACAATATTTTATCAGGTAGAAAAAGTACATGACATATATATATTTTCTTATTACTAAGACAGCTGTAGATTTGTCAGAGACGCATTATGTTGTAATTGTATCAATAATTAAAAGAAGCTCGAGGTACACCAATAAGAGACGTTGAACTTGCAATATTTTTTTTGACAAGAATTGATTCGATTTTATGGAGTTAGTGGGTGAGGAGAATGGGAATGGAAATCAAACCCGGAAAAATAAGAGAACAAAAATCTAGATTAGATTGTGAAAAGAAAGTTACTTGTACGCTGGGAAATAACTGTGGAATGAAATTTACTGAACCCTCCATCTTTCCCCTTTTAACCTTTTCTGAATCTCACAGGAAGAAAAATGATATTTTCTTTGTTTGATTTCTTTGGTTTGTCCCGCAATTGTTTTTATTCCTTAACGTCTTTTCGACGTGAAATGTAATTTTACGCCTTTCCTGAATCTACTGCAGCCCAAATGACAAATCAGCAAAGGAAACAGTAATACAGAACGTGAGTACCCTCTCCCTTACTCTCACTCTCCCTGTCTCTCCCACTCCTTCACCTCTCTCTCCTTCTCTTCTTTTCCCTCTCCCCTTCCCCTCTCCTCCCCTTTCCCTCATCCCCCTCTTTAACGTCATACTCGCCATGTTTTTTATTCATGCTGACATCATCCTTTTGCCAAAATATGCTTCCTGTTATTTTTGTTTTTGTCTCCTTCTCCTCCTGATCCCAAAATCAACTTTTTCTTCGAATTGACTTTGATCGTTATTTTTCCAAAAATGGGAATTTTTGTCCTTGTTAATATAGGCTCTCAGAAAATGCCATTACTACATTTACTTGTACAGAAATTTTAATTGTCATCGTGGAAACTGTTTAACAATTGATGGAGTAGAATCAATACTGAAAGTTTTTATTGACTTGAAATAACTTTGCTTAATATTGAAAGGACCGATGGGAGTATTCCGTGTATGGTTTTGAAAACCTAAATTTTGTCGAACGTGAATGAATAATCTTCCTGTTTTTTCTTCTCCTTCCTTTTTCTCCTTTTCTTTTCACAGGATTTGGTCTTCGGTGAAAACATGTCTAAATTCCTGTTTTTCCTTCTCGCTCCCCTACTTTTTTTTTTTTTTTCTTTCACAGGATTTGACCTTCTTTTTAAATGTCGTTGGAAAAAAAAACGAAGTAGCTGACAATCTCGATAAAAGCCTCGAAAGAGAGCCTGAGGTCACCGATCAAGGTAAAGTAGTTGTACCCAAAAATTCGATTGTTGTTATAATTTGATTAAACAACTTAAAGGTCAACTTGAAGGTCTTTGCATAGGTATAGGGCGGTATTTGTACCTGGTATCTAGAATGTTGTCAAATTTCAAAAACAAAATCAGTAAGGTTTATGTAGGTAACAAACGGGATTATCTTTGCACAAACTTTCCTTCCCTTTATTATTAATAGTGTAATTATCACTATCAAAGGTTACTCTCCTCTTCTGAGTAAATTCCATATGCTATTGTAAAGTTCTGTAAATATTTGTACGTTCGGGTAACTTGTAAAATGTGAGTAACCCCTCTAGTAGAGAGAAAATTGTGAATCTGAGTCTGGCGGTTCACTGTTCACCGTAACTAGAGACTGTTATTAGTCTCCGTAATTACTTAGTAGTCACAGTCACCTTCATTAGTTGAGTAATCGGTCACAGTAATGAGTCACTGTAATTTTTTCTAGTGTAGGGTTTTATATCGAGAACTTTTTCCCAGAAAGCGATAATTGGTATGTTTGGGGTGCCAGTAACCAATTATCAGACTGTATACATATCATTTATCGACAGTAAATTTCGATATAAAAGCAAACAAGTACTTAGGCAAAAATGGTACATCGCAAATTAATGACTAAAATGTACATAATTTGAGTTTTGAGTTTGAAATTTACTGATGACAGTAAAAAAAAAAGCGAAGGATATTGATTGAAATAGCAAACGACGTATGGCAATTTCCGTATATATTGTAATATTGAGTAGTCCGTAAGGTTGTATTTATCCTCTTTGCCGATTAGTGGATAATAAATAAGAGGAACATAATAAATGTATTGAGAAAAATGTACTGTCTTTCTCTTGTGTTTGTACGGACAGATAGAACACGGTGAGGGGGCTACTATTACGCTTACCCAAAAACAGATAATAAGTTTCAAATGTGTTCTTATTGGCTGAGGATGTCGGCAAAAACGTATGTATAAATATTTTTATGTCGTTGTTTTCTCTCTTATTAGTTTCTGTTTTCATACCTTATGTAAGTGAGACCGGATTGGCTCGTCTGCTTGTCGGTTTTTTGTTCTTTTTTACATTTGCGGTACGGTCGTTGACGTCCTCCAACTAAAAGGTACTTTCAAAGAAACTAAGAGGAGAGGCGAGTGTAGAGATGTGAAAGATTTATTGTTTATTCAGAAGAGTATAGCTGTGGTGAAATTAACGAGTCATCTTGCATATACTTTATTTTCCTATGTGACTTTAATGAGTTGAAAAATATAAAAAACGAAAAGAAATGCCACATGAATGTAAATTGTATCGTATTCTTTTATGTTGTAGTTTGACAGGTCAGAGTTCTAAAACTTGGTTGTTTGGAGGTGTGGTACATTTTTGTCCTTCCACTCTCTATTGTTTCACTGTAAGCAAAACTTATAGACTACGCTTTTCTCACATGTATGCTTTTCCCCATAGATCAAAAGGTGCAAAAACGCTTTCAAATGCTGTTGATAACCCTGTACTATATCCTCTATTATTATAATATCGGTACTATATCCTCTATTATTATAATATCGGCATATTATACCCGGAAAGCACGTATAATACGCATATAATACAGGGATGCCAGATATAGCGGTTGCCCGAGTTTTCGCACGTTCCACCTATGGTTTTTACAGAAACAGGTTCTTTTAGTTATTTTGTACGTATGAAAAACTAACGGTGGTCTCATTTCATGAATGGAAAATGCAGAAAAGTAGGAGTACCCTTGCATTCACTCTTTGATGATTCGTCAAAAGGAAAAATGGACTCGGTTGTAGTATTGCAAGGGCTTTCCTATCTCCATGGACACATTTTACTGTCCGTCGTAATGCATCTGAACCAGCTATCGAATCAAAATACCGAAATAATGAGATCCACGCTAAATTGTGTGGCAAGTAGAGTCCCTGTAACTCTGGGAACATGCATCTTGTTGGAGGATTTTAGGTTTCCGCAAATGTTGTTGTCCACTGCTCCTATGTGGACCAGAAAAAACCGATTAAAAAAAAAAAACGATCATTGGGATTTGGAGTGATCCAGAAATTCACTATGGACAGTAAAGGTTTTCTTTTTCATTATTTTGAAAGTCAAACGAGGTCAAAACTTTATAGTAATGCTGAACGGTCTAACGCCAATGGTCATCCATAAGTTTACTGGTTATTTAGACAATTTTATCAAACTCGCAAGCAAATTTTAGAGCATGGAGACAAACTGACCTGCATCTTCCCTAGCTTTCTCTGACCTATTTCTTTCCTTTCTATGCCAGGTTGAACGTATACCTTTGTCAAGGGTACTTTTTGAGTTCGAGGTTTATGCGATTCTTCTCAAATTTATGTCTTGGATTGTTTCGTGAAATAAGGAATTAGTGATAGGCATTCATTTAAGTTATGTAAACAAATTCGACTTGTGTATGGAAATTGCTCACTGCTTGTTTTTCAGTATGTAACATGGTGCTCCCATTGTAACAGCTCAAGTTATATTGCTGCTGATTCACCCAAACATTTGTTTCATTTGTCTGATGCATAATTAGTGTGAAATCATTATTAATAATTGGCAAGTGTATTTGTGCATGATCATCAAGAATCACTTTTTACATATTGAATGGCTTACTGACCCGGCCACTTTCAAACATGCAAATCACCTTCTTTATTTTTTATTTTTTTTGGTGTACATCAACATGGTTAAATGTATACGAAAGCTTCCCAAAAATGAAATTTAATACATCAGCTTTTCAGCCGCTATTATTTCCGAATTCACACCTTTCCCACATTTCCAGCCATGCAAACTCCAAGAATTTCGAGCAGCAAACAGTTAAGATGAAGCATGAAAAGAAAAAACAAAAAGAAAACAAATGTAAAAAGCAAAACTTAATGGCAAAATTTGCCAGTATTGCAGGCAAAGTGGCAAAGCTTCATTACTACAAATAGGCAATCTAGATGCCAAACCCTAAACAACCACAAGAAGAAAAAAACACTCCAGAAAATTCTGCTTATACTTAAAGAATAAAATGGGAAAATGAATAGAAAGGAACTCCAACTCTCCCTTCGACGTTTGGCTTCTTCATGTACTTGCTACACAAAACCAACCTGATACTGGACATATTACCAAAAATTAAAAGGTTAAAGTGTAGTTACATTTTAACTAAGCTCAATTTTCTACTGTCATTCCCTATGGATTCCTAAACCAGCAAAATATTTACAATATTCGCACAAGGTAGACACTCGAAGGAGCCACAGTTGTCAAAGAAAATAAACCACCGAGTTATTGATCGACGACTTTTACCGATTTTTTAACAGCTTCTGCAGATTTCCATCATTTTCCCAAGCTTCATATTCCTGTCATGAGTAAAAAAAGGTCAAAATAGCATCATCAGTCTACACAATATACACAAGTCAAAAGTTTCCAAAAAATGTTTAAAAGAAATCCATGACATTTCTAGGGATAGTTTACAGCTAAACTGCAAAGAAAAGCTAGCAACAAAATTTCGTTTATTCTACAGCTGAAGGAGGTGGAGCCATTGTTTTTAAGTGCGGAAGCTGGGGCCATATTATACCTTTCTACTGCGACATCACTCACAAAATGTGGTACAAAAGGACAAGATATGCATATAAAGTAAGCAGATATGATGCGAGCATATATAATGCGAGCATGGATGTTGCGAGCATATATCATGTGAGCAGATATAATGTGAGCATATATAATGCGCACATACATAATGTGAGCATATAAAATGCAATGTGAGCATACATAATGCAATGTGAGCATATATACTGCAATGTGAGCATATATAATGCAATGTGAGCATATATAATGCAATGTGAGCATATATAATGCAATGTGAGCATATATAATGCGAGCACATAATGTGAGCACATATAATGTGCCACACCTTAATGGGTCGGACAAGTTACAAAGCCCCAAAACCTCCTATATTACCGGAGCTTGGGCAAGGCGGAAAGTAAGGAGGAATAGTGAAGGAAATGGCGAGCTTACACAACCATGTCTTTCACCGAAATCGCTCCTCTAAGCCCGTCCCAACTTGCCTGGGTGAACTCCAAATGAGCATCGTCGTTAGTATCGTTCTGCGAGAGGAAATAGTCAAGTTTCTAATGTTTGTGCATTTTATTCTAATTCTTGCTACTTTACAGCTGACATGCTCATGAGACCCAAGCAACATCCTCCTCCAGCGTACATGCATAAGTCTCCTTAATCTCTTTTCATTCAAACTATATCTCTCTTTCTCTCCTTTGTTGTCTTGTACAAATCAACACACTCTCCGTCATTTGATCCACTCGTCAACCACTACCTATATCTAGCTTCCTACAACGTTCATCTTACTTCCTTGTCCTCTTTCCTCACATTTTGATTTAGATCCCTCCAAAAACGTGGTTGCGTTTGTCCAAGTGCTAATTATACGGTCACAAAAAGTTGACATTGAAACAAAATTGGCTTTTGCTATTCTCACCAACATTGTTGTTATCAACGAAATTTAAAATTGTGGATGTCGAACAAGAGTACGCACCATTTGGGCAGAAACATGTACACGAAAACCCAATAACATCGATCTACTGAGAGAACTATGCTTATACTTCTTCTGAAAATGAAAATTATCATTGGCTCTGAGTCTAGTTATTTTAAGATACATATCGATAATCATGTCTTATCATATACCAGATAATAACAGGTGATCACCATCAGAAGTTACAGGTGATTTTGTGCATCGTGAATATATGGAGAAGACAAACAGAATGTACCATAGTGCAGCTCATTTTTTCAGAGATGTTGAACGATATTATTTAGATGACAATCGTTTAACTTTCTGTGAAGAAACGATTTATGTTTAACACATTGCCAAGTGTGGCTGACAAGGGCATACATCTTTGTGAGAGAACAGACTTAGAGAGAAGAGGAAGAGGGAGAAACCGCAGAAGAGAGCTGAGAGATAAGAGAGAGAGAGCATGGGAGGGAGTACCTTCTAAGTTAGATCCTGTCCTTTTTGTAGCGCTGCGTACTGCATTCTCCCACTTAAAGATGGCACTAAAGTGGTCAAATGACCAAGAGCCCTTTGCAATCCGGCTCCTTTACCACCAACATTTTTCCAATCATCGTGCCCTCCTAATTTAGGCAATTCACGAGGAATGAGTTCTTGAGGAAGGGGATGAACCACCAAAGCGCCTTCTATTTGGGCGGGTTTTCCACGATGAGGCAAATTGTCCATGAAAGAGAGCCCCTTTGATCGTCTCCTCCATCGAAGAATGACCTTTTCTACAATTCCGACAGCAAATCGTAGCTTCAGGAATCTCTGGCGCGCCAATTTACCTCTCGCAAGTGACTGCCCCCCATTGACACACAAAAGACTTGACATTAGAGTCAGGACTCGGAAAGAAACAAGCAATATTATATGAAAATGATGGAGAGAATATACATTTTCCTCGATTCCGGAAGTAGAAAAGAAATTGTTCTATCGCAGGTAATGTTAAGAAAAACCACGAGTATAAAAAATATGTGAATTTTCTTTTCTGCCACAAATCATGCATTAGAGGCTCACGAAAAAAAGCGGAAGCAGTCTACACACAAAACTTGGATAAGGGGCAAGCGTGCACACCATGTACCATATACTATATACCATATACCATATACCATGTAACATATACCATATAACATATACCATATACCATATACCATATACCATATACCACATACCACATTCCATATTGTGGCATCTAAGGAAAGTCGATATTCAAGCAGATCCATATTATTACTAAACAAAAAGGAATAATGAACACATAAAGAAGATAAAACAAGGGGGAGGCCTCAGTATCTTCATCAATATGGCATGGGCCATCTCACTCCAGAAAAAAACACACAAATACCTCCTTTTTACTCACCCAATGAAACCGGAATAAAACCTGACACTGAGAATGTCTTAGCCAATACAGACCAACCTGGTAAAATCTCTCTCTTTTTAAACGGAGATCTCACAACACACCTGAAGGTAAATTACTTTCTGACGGAGTGTCTGAAAATGTGCGCGGTCCTTGTACCCGCGATAGTGCTGCTGTATCTTTAAAGCAGCTGCTTGCCGGTCCTTTGGGGCGATATTCTTCATTAAGTTGTTTAAAAACTCTGCCCCAGCCTCTATCTCGAACGCTACCTCATCAGTCTTCACAACTTCCACCCAATCCACTCCTAATTTTCTTATCGAATACTTCCGATCCACACATTTAATCAATTCTGCCGCTTCTGCACTTTTTTTTATCCTTTCTTCCATCCCAACATCTATAACCGGCCCAACCACATCACGACATTTATTGACAGCAGCCATTCCTGCTTTCTCAACTTTGTCTTTTATCGACATAGAAGACAATTGAGAGTAAGGAATTTGCTTTGCTGCATCGTCTAAAGTTTTTTCAGCCAATCGAGCTGCAATTCCCTTATGTCCACTCCAACTTGCTAAATCGGCTGGTGTGGCCCCTTCCGGATAATCGGGTCTCTTAACTAGTGGGGCAGGCATAGCTCCGGCGTCTAAAAGGCTTATAATAACTTTTTCCCTGTTGTGAAACAACCAAGTGAGCAATAGTGAGCGACAACATCCATCTCTCCAAAGCAGCAACAAAAAAGGAAAAAGAAAAAAAATAAAAGGGAAGGGAAGAGGGAGGGGTTGGAGGGACGGAGGGAGAGGGGGATGGATCGGATCAAATGATGGAACGGATCAGTACTGGGAAAACAAGGAAACATTCAAAAATACAAAAGTGATATCAAACGCGCCATTAAACACAAGTTACAATATCTCCCTTGTTTTGCCCTTTAGAAGACTTAAACGTACGTTTCTTCACCAAAACGGAATTCACGTATTTGCCAAGGCAAAAAAGAAACAAAGCAGAAAACAGAAAAATAGAAAAAGAAACTGAAAACAAAAACATCCTAATACCTGCCATTGGCGGCTGCCCAATGAAGCGCTGTTCTCCCTCGTCCATCCGGTAAATCCACACTCTCCATTTTCCTTGCCAACATAGGAATCGCCCAATCATACCCAAGTGCCGCCACCATATGTATGGCTGCCAGTCCGCCATAATCCTCCTGCTTCAACCGTGCCTCAGCATCCGGTCCTTTGACCCAATTTGCCAATTTTTCTCGCAACAACATCACCATAAGCTTCTCTTGGACAAACCCTGAGGAGGTTTCCCCCTTTGATATCTCCTCCAACCATGCCCAATCTCCTCCAACATCCGAATCTGTACTGGTACTACTGCCGAAATTCTCCTCTCCCTGAGACTGCATTAACAGATGCACCAACCGAACTTGCAGATTCTCGTCGCTCTCCTGTACATTCGACTTCACTTCAGGACTGTTCCCGTATTCGACTTGTGAGATGTTACTACAAGGAAGACCGTCGTCTAACGTCACAGAAAACCTAACAGTTCCAGCCACATGCGGAGGGGCGTGACATTTGAGCACGCCAGGATGAATCATTTCAGCTGGTACCAACTCGTTATCGA
Organism: Zygnema cylindricum; assembly: GCA_037447655.1. NCBI lineage: Eukaryota > Viridiplantae > Streptophyta > Zygnematophyceae > Zygnematales > Zygnemataceae > Zygnema > Zygnema cylindricum. Next base: position 48,228 of record JBBHKE010001751.1, read on the forward strand.
ACATAACTTCCCACTTGTGATTTTTGTCCACCTCCGTCTTTCCGACTATTAAAACCTGCAAGTGCATAATTCACAAGTTTATAAGTGAGTGCCCACAATTCAAATGGTCATGTTTGACAAGACCCACAGTAACAACCTTAATCATCCTCGCCGAATAGTCTGCTGATGGGGCAGAGTAGTCGATGGATTACCATAACAGGTGAAAAAACCAAGTCAATCGATAACTAAATCACATTTATTCCAAAAATGCTGGCAAACGATTTGAACTGATGACATCAACACGGTATTTTGTGAAATAAACCATCATACTGCGATCTGCTTCAAATGCATTAATGAGTGAACATTTACAAGATTTTCCAGCATAGGTAAAAGTAAACGTATAAATTTACTCATCTCCATTATAAAGCTCTTGTTTTTTAATCTCCAGTCTTTTGATCATGATACTTCATGAAATGTGAGAAAAAAGAGCTTGTGAAGCGAAATTTTTAACATTAAAATTTATAGCGGGATACGATGACGTGTTTCTTCCAGGGCCACGAGAATTAGAAAACCATACAAAAGTAAACATTTTTATGCATGATCATGTCTCACTCTCTTTGTAAGGGTGTGAAAATCACCTTAGTGCCACCCTCTGTACTGCAGGTGACAGGGGAAAAATCGTTCACTTCAAACAAAACATGAGACGGTTCCTCCATGAAAACTGGAGACCAAGTGTTGGTGAAGGGGCCAGCGTCGGCTTGCTCTCCATACAACTCATTCGCCCACTTACCAAAACTTTCTAGTTTGGGAAAATCCGAGAGTTGAGACCAATTTCCAAAACTACCGCCTCTGCCTAAGGAGTTTCTTCCCATAGAGTTTCTCCCCAACGAGGTTTTCCCAATAGAATCGAGGCGCATGTCCTCCACTATAGCAGGAATAATACCATCCAAATATTCCTCATTTTGCGCATCCTCTTCAAAACTACTTTCAAGGCTCGATTCTCTTTCTGCTAGATCGTCAAATCCACTCTGTACATCAGCAAATTAAATAAACTAAGACAAGTGTTAGTAGTCAACCAACCTCAAAAAGTCACAGTAGTGAAACATGGTAAATCTATAATCAGCATCAATCCAAAAAAGTTTTAAAACGTCTGAAATATTGCAGTGATATCGCGGACCAAAGAACAGGGCCATCGAATCATCATCAACCTATTACGCCCAAAAACAGAGTGGAACCAAACTACGGGTATCTAATTAGACTATAAAAGGAAAAGGAGTGTTATGAACCTACCAACATTGGTTTTGAAGGGCCATGTTCCATGCGGCCTCCCAAGGATCTTGTAAAAAAGCCTCTCACCGATTGGTTAGGCCGCTGCTCATATAAAAAATCCTCAATAACATCAAGTTAGACCATACCTAAAATCCTAGAAAATAAGAATCATAACCACAATAAACTCATATAACCGCGAACTGGCCTCTAATTAAAAAACTAGATAAGTTATTACTGCCGGGCAAGAACATTGATTGATCCGTGACGTCGGAGGGGGAAAAAACAACACGAAAAATAATCGACAAAGAAATCAACACCTTCTCACCTCAAGTTCAGACTGGAAGACTCTGCTATCCAAATTCTCAGGCTGCTCAGGTTTTATTCTTGCGAATCCATTGCTTTCTGGAGAGATTTCATGAAATCTCTGTTGTACCTGTTGTGTTCCATTATCCCAAGTCGCACTAATACCAAGATTATTATGGTTACCATCAAAGCCTTCGATGGGTTGAACTACATTCATCGCCACTTGATCCAAGCCTGCAAAAAGAGACAGTATGCAAAAATGAAGAAGATAATTCCCAATAAAAAAACAGGCAGCTTGACTCGGCCACTTCTAGTTTTAGTCACGTATTCCATTTGCAGATATGCATAAACTAAATTAAAATCCAAAAATACTATCTAACACAGAGCAAGAGGCAAAGGGCAACGATTTGGTAGCCCACACATCCCAGAAGGCTCAATTCCAACAAAAGATTTTGTCGTTGCAACAGAATAAGCAGCTTGAAACAAAATTCCAGCAAACTTTGATATACTAACTGTAAACACGAATTCAATATCAGTGGGCAATGTCATCGCAAAGAAAATCCAAGAGCAATGTTATCAACAATAGTTTGACTCATTCTATCATTTCCACAGATTTGTTAAAAAACATCCAGCAAATCAACGGCTGGGCTTGTACCACTGACCTATTTGACCTAAATTTTCAAGTTGAGTGTCAGCCAGAGTCTGGTGAATTTGTTGGGAAAACATTTTGGTCTGCTCATTCAACTGTGACCAGAAGGATCTCGGGGTTTCTGTTAACAGCGGTCCAACCCCTCCAAAATGGGTTTCAAGATGGGTCGATGCCTCGTCAATTTCTGGTCTTTCATCGTCTTCCCAACCCATTTCCTCGTCATCGCTCTCAAGACTAATTCCTACGTCTAAAGATTTTTGGGACTGTTCGAAGCTATTTTCAGAAGCTGAGCAAGCTATATTTGACCGATTTTCCGGTGTTGCTACATGCCTCAGTCGACTAATGGCCTGGAAAAAACAAAATGCACAACATTGATGAGACATTTGCGCAATCAAATGAGCCAGGACATCTCTCTCAAAAAAGCGAAACAATTTGTCACAAACAATAACCTTCGCAAGCAAGTATCTGAATTAAAAAACAAACTTGTACTAACGTGAAATAAGTAGGTCAGTACCTTGTCAACCTCGAGATAGTGAACTAGAACAATCCTTCTCCTGCAGAAATGAAATAAGATAGCATGTTATTTCATGTTCGTGAAACAAGATCTTAACGGATGAGAAATACAGGGGAGCTTAATAGACATCATTTGTCTCAACCGTCTAAAAGAATGGAAACCCCCATAGTACGGATGCACAATTTTTTTTCCAATCTTCCCGACCACCTTTCATTGTACTTTACTTGCTCCATCAACATACAAACAATACAACAAAAACAGGAAAACACATGTACAATCGATCGCCAACAGAGACAATCGACAAAAAAAGAAAAAAGCCAACAAAAGCCTAAACGAAGAGACATAAACCATAACAATCTCTTGAAACCTGTTCAGTTAACATGAACATGGAACGCACTCTGCCAATCGCCAATAAACACGTCTCTGGAGAAGACAGTCCCCCTCTCCGTGCGCATAATAACAAGCGAGCATTTGCTCACTTACTACCTGCAAATGGAAGATCAGAAACAAATTAATCACCATTAGGTCATTTTACAGAGGTTAACCAACACACCTTGTTTCAGAAAAGAATCAACAAATCATAAACAAGTATGAGCACCAACCCAACTTCACTCACTAAATAACAATGGCACTACCTGATACTAAGCCAGCTGCAAACGTCTTGAAGTGAAAAGAATATAGACAGAATATGTCACATATAGACCCACTATGAAGCTCACCATCAATAGTTTGGAAGGAAGAATCCCAGTATCGATGGGGCAATAGTAAAAGCTGAAACACCTCATGTACAAAATATAAGGGTTTACATACGCTTACAATCCAAACACATTGTATTTAGTGCATACTGGATCCAAGGGATGTCCCAGCCTCAAAGATAGGCAACCGGAATTACTATGTTCCAAATATTTTCATTATGATATAACATTTTTCCCTGTAATACGAAACTTACCTTGAGCTTCTCGTGTGCCTCTTTGACGGTTCTCCCGTCCGGCTTCTTTCGCCAATTATGGCCATCTTTTCGATAATACCGTTGCACTTTACAGTCAAAAAGAAAGAGCTTTCCACCTGCAAAAGCAGTCTTGAACTAGATCCACTCAAACGGTGAAAAAGAAAGCAATAAATTTTATCTTTTAAAGAAGTAAACTTGAAGACACGACCATTGCAAAAACGCTTAAAAATACAAAACAATCGTTAATGCAGGAAGGGAGGGACAGATTGCTAGATTCATTCTGTATAAAAACTATCTAGCACAAAATGAAAACCTTCCTTCCAGTTCAAAAAGGAACATATCGTTTTTAATGGTGTGGAAACTCACTCTCTGGCCTGTCAGGAGGATTCTCATTTAGATGGAAATGGTACTCTTGAAAATTTTCCAAAATATCCAAAACTTCGGCAGGTTTCAACCAGCGATTCGTAGCTTCAACAAGCACTTGCCGGATGTCCATGGTGTCTATGTGGCAGAAAGCAACAAAACCACAAACAAAAGAAGAAGGAAGAGAAATGAATACAACTTCAACAACATGACTAAATGACATGATTAAATATCGTTTATGAAAGTCATAAACAGAGAGAAAAAGAAAAGGAAATGACTTTAACTTCAATAACATGACTCACTATTAAATTATGCAGCAACCAGTGATCAACTTAGGATAGTGAGAACAACCAAAAGTTGACCATTTCGGTTAAAAAGGAGCAGGAATCAACTGAGAAAAAAGCTTACTAGAGCCAGATTCATCAGCTATTTTCAAATACGCAAATTTATTTGCAAAAGCAAATACGGAAGAGTGTTTTAGGGTTTCAAGTTCAATTGCAGGATTGTCTTCATCTATAGTAAAAGCAGGAAAAAAAAGCAAAAGTCAGAGAGAGAAGGAAAGAGAAATAGAGAGAGGAGACAGAGAGAAGGAGAAATGTCGATACTAGACTCTACTACAGCCGGACTTACAGCCTTTCCCTGGAAACACGGATCCACCTGCTCACCTGGTCCTTTTTTGTCCGCAAGACTTCCTTGACTTGGCGCCATAGCCGTTTTTCAATTCGAAATGCAAACCGAAATTAGGGTTTTCTTGCGCGAAGTCAGAGAGTTCAGCGTTGACTTTGAAGGGTAATTACTAATTAGTAATTAGGAATTTAGAACTACGGTACAGAAATTACAGTTCTAATGAGAGGTAAAGAAATCGATCCTTGTTTTGATGGCTTTTAACTTTAATTTTAGCCGCGAAATTAAAATCTAATCACGAATTGTAAATAGTGTGTCTTGATTTCGCGCGTGACGACGCGCATACTTTTCATTTAGTTTGATCCATATTTTCAAGCGGTTCCGTTTACTAATCGTTTACGAAGTTTATTTCTTTCCGTGCGAGTTAATTTATCCGTATCACGTCGTCCTTTAACCTACGTCTAGAAGACTAGAACTCTAGATTAAAGGACGACTTGACTTCGTACACGATTTAGAATGTTAAAAGCCAGCATGTGCTCTCAAGGAGGAGCTCACGTAAAGTGGGAAAGCAACTGCGTGCAGCACTGTTATTTACATGTGGTTGCCGCAGTTTTGTTACCCGTAAACCTTGGCCAGCCGTCTGAATTGCTGATTTTCTTATGACGGTCGACGTTCGCAAACGCGGCACTTTTTTAACCGGTACAAAACTTGTACTTATCTGTACTTAAAATGTACAATTTTTGACAAGCTGACGCAAGTGCTTGCGCGCAGCAAAAATTGTCACTGCGATTGGCAATTCCCATCGTTTAGTATTTAATAACGAAATTACTGTAGCTCTATGTCGCCATGCTGCTCCAATCTTTGTATAAACAATCCTTTGTTTTGAAAATCACGTGATATGAAACCGGGAATCTGAGGGTGGCGTTCCATCAGACGAAAAGTGGGGTAATTTACAGAAATCGGCGCCTATCCGTACCAGTTCGTACCGCTTATTTTGTTTTTGTTAGCGAACAACATTACAGAGAATCTTGCCAATATTCATAGATGTCCTATGCGCATAAAACGCACGGAGTAAACTAACGAATACTACGTTCCGTGCGCATAAAACAATTTTCAACTTTATAAAATTCGCAGTAAAATTCGTACTTTTTTTTTTACTTTTCAAATTTTAAAATTATAATATTCAAAACCCTAAAAAACTGAAACGTGCAACAAACCAGCGACCAGGCTGCTTGGTTGCTAAACCAGCGACCAGACTGCCTAGTTCAGCAAACCAGACTGCCTCGTCGCTGAACCAACGACCACTACCTGGTTGCTGAACCAGCGACCAGACATCCTAGTTCAGCAACCAGATTGCCCCGTCGCTGAACCAACGACCACTGCCTGGTTGCTGAACCAACGACCACTGCCTGGTTGCTGAACCAGCGACCAGACTGCCTAGTTCAGCAACCAGACTGCCTCGTCGCTGAACCAGCGACCACTGCCTGGTTGCTGAACCAGCGACCAGACTGCCTCGTCGTTGGTACAACATGGCTTTGTAAAAAATTGTCCACAATAAAAAACCATGTCCACAATCAAAAATGACAAAGTTCACATTGACGCAAAACAAAACAATCGTTGTACTAATCTGGGGGATATGATCTAATTCTCACATTAAAACTATGTCAACTCATTGCAGGCTGTGAATACATATATCTCCCATATCTCTCTTTACTCCAAATCTACGTCAAACATGTCTTCATCAAACTCCTCTTCTCCTACCTCCCCTTCCTCTTCCTCCCATGCTACCAATTCCTCTTCATAACTAACATCCCTAGTGTTCTGTAATAATCTGAGATTGCTAAAGACCCAAACCAAATCATTGGCTCTTTTAGCTGTCAACCTGTTCCTTTTCTAAGAGTGAATATGGTCATAGGTTGACCAATTCCTTTCACATGAGCTGGCAACTGTACATTGTGCAAGGATCCTAATTGCTATTTTCCGTAAAGTAGGGGTGAAAGACCCGAACTGCTGCCACCACTTCCACCCCGGCATATCTTTAGCACAAGTTTTTGTCACTTCCCTCCCAAATATGCCCTCAAAGCCTTTATACTTAGACAAATCGGAGTAGGCCGCAGCCTGATCCGCCACATTTGGTAACATCTTATCGAGCATTATTTGAAAACCTTCCATTACTTCCACATTTGAAAGTTGATCATACTTATTACTTTGGTACTCGGGATCGAGTACAAAGCCGGCAGCATATATAGGGCTATGTGCCATCTCCCATATGGCGATGAAAGACACCTTCAGCTCCTCCAAAATCTGCAGTCTTTCGTAAATTCGTGCTCCTCCATTGCTGGATAAATTCACTAAGAAATCCCCAATAGTGTAAAAACCATGATAAACCTTCCCCACGTTTGGCCTCCCTTTGTCGCACTCCCTCCTCATTCGCACTACAGGTTCAGAAACTGTCACAGCCTCAGTCACTCTCGTCCAAAACTTTGGGTTTAAGATATGGCCTTTAATCTTAACACCCTCTAACTTGTATGTAGACTTCAATAACCACTGTTTGTAAGCATCATCAAACATCAACATCTCCAAGCTATCTTTCACATGTAAAAACCTCTGTAGCATGATGAAATTTGTAGCAAACCTGGTCTCTCCAAGTTTCAAAAGCCTAAGTTTGGAGATTTTGTTGAACAAGGGTGTAGTCATATGATGATTCATGATAAATTTCAACACCTCCTTCGCCTCTCGGACAGGTGTTGAAATAAATGATAACTTGCCCCAATCCTCCAACATTAGGTCCAATACGTGGGCAGCACATGGCGTCCACGTGATGGAAGGATACTTTTCCACGAGCATCGAGGCGGCAGCCTTGTTCACAGGAGCAGAATCCGTCACAATTTGTACCACATGTTGGACCCCCACCGCAATAACTCCTTTCTCTAACACTTGACAAACATATTCAGCATCCTTAATTTTCCCTCGAGTGTCTTCCGCCTGGAGAAACATGTCACTTTTGGGGGTGACAGCTAGAATGTTTAGGAGAGGCGTATCGTCAACCGCCGTCCAACCGTCAGATGTGATGGAGGCACCGGTGACTTTTATGGTCTCATAGTAGCTTGCCAAATCGCTAGTGATCGCTGTTTTCGTCTCAGACAGAAGGCGATTTCTCATGGTATTCCTGTGAGGTAACTTGTAATATGACCGTATATCCCTGGTCTTCTTCACTGCTGCCTTAAAGTATGGGTCGTCCAATAGCCGAAACGGTAAACCATTGGCAAAGAAAGCCTTTGCCCATGCTACATCCACCTCTTTTTGGTTATGCATATTGAATACACTATTTATTTTGGTCTAAACACCTTGTATCTTACTACTCTGGCTAGATCCAGGACATCTAGTGAGTTCATCCAAATCGGATATGACACGTTTCCGACAGCCATGATAAGATTTTGCGGTCTCCGATGCATTTAACTCCGCTTGCACTTCATCCGGACATAAAATGCAAGCTCTAATGCCCCCACTTTTAATATTTCCTAGCAGATGGTTCCTAATCCTAGTTGCTTGACCATTGTATTCAAAATTGCAGTATATACAGATGCATATTTTGTTATTCCCAAGCAACTCTCCTTCTGGAGGCTTAACGTGCTCCCACTCGATTCCTCGTGGCCTAGGCATGGATGCATCTATTTAGGTTCGTGGAAACTTGAAGGGTGGCTTCAATGACAGGTGTAATGGCCGCTTTTATGGCGTTTCTAATGGCGGCTTCGTTGTGAAGGAGGAGTGGAGGACAAATTAAAATTCGCGCGCGAAAATGAACCAACGTCTTTTTTTTTTAAATGTCCGTACAATTTCCGTACAGTATGTGACGTACGATTTTTACGAATCTTACGAAACAAGCGAATACTACGTAGTAATCGGAAAAAAGTCCAAATCCGTACGAATAGGACATCTATGCCAATATTCTCCAAAGGTCTGGGAGTTAACAATGACCGTTGTCGAGGTACATCACCATTTACTGAAAAATTTGAGCCGCGACGCATTGGATAATGTACATACGTGTCAACACGGCAACCAACGGAAATCGAAAAAAATCGCACATGATACATCCATTCAAAAATCCTAACCGAAATCACAAAAGTAATCTCGTAACGAACTTTCGTCACGCTATTTTTGTTAGCGCCCATTCGTCACACTATTTGTGGAAGCGCTCATTCGTCACGTGAAAAAACAGAAAATTCAGAAACCATAAGAGAATTGAGCTGGTATCTGACAAGGCGTCTGCAAAGAGTACAAAAATTATGTCGTACGATGACCTGGTCCACACGTACATGGCACGCAAATGAAGATTTCAAGTTGAAGTTGGTCGGTGAGAAAAATATTTGACGATTTTCAATATACGATCTTATCTTACGTGGTACCATTCAATTTTGAGCACGTGGATTCCAAACTCTGCGCGATAAAACTTCGTTCAAAATGTACACCGCGCATCGTTATTAGGGTCAAAATTTAAATAGTGTGGAAGTAAATATAGCGTCATTGACGCTTATTAAGATTTTTTATTTTTATTTTAAAAAGGTATATTCTAATTTCGGCGTTTATGCTAATTTGGGAACAACAAAAATGGAATATTCGTTGTACGATTATATACATTAATATATGTAACCGTAATTAATATTAAAAATCGTACGCCATCGTGAAATTTAAATATCCGTACATGTAAGACTAGTTTACGTGTCATAACAATCCCGTTTTGTTAGCGCACGATCCTATGCGTGCGCGTCTGGTTTAACTCATTTTTTGTAAAATTTTCACTTGAAAAGGTACATTTATGTACGGTCTCACATCGACCGTAAACCACACTATTTAGATATTATTGTAATTCGTCATTTACGCTATTTTGTACGGTAGCTTAATTAACGTCAAGGAAAAATTAAAATCATGTATCCTATTTGAGGAAAAAAATCAAAATTTTAAGAACCCAAATTAGTGTCGTTGACACTAATAACGATGCGCGGTATAGATTACCAAGATAACTTACTTAGATAGTGTGTATAGTATTACCAAGGCTTTTTTTTTTTTTTTAGTGGGGGGTTTCCATTCTATAAACGCAATCCTTAAGAATACAGTAAAACATATGGCTTTGTAACATATTGTAGATTAAATAGTTTCGATACATTTTTTGTTTAGTATAACGTTGTAAAGGATATCACCGTGTAATATACAATTGTTTTATCTTAATTTCCATTGTTGTCATAAATCTCTTTATTTGTGTCAACTTATGTTTTTTCTTTAATTCATTCAATCTCTTTTCATTTTGTTTCATGGTTGTCCCAATGACTTTTTCGTATTGAATTACATATAATGTGATCGGGATCTTCCCCTTTGTGTATCGTTTGTATATGCCAACAATATGACTTTGTTTATCCTACTTCTCACCGCTTACCTTAGCAGTATTTTTATTCATTGCATTTGTTATGTTTTCTTCTCGGACAAAATGCTAAATTGTTGCACAGAAAAAACGCTCGTCTTTGTTGATAGCCGTAACATTATCCATCTATTATACAAACTCGCAACTCATGTACCAGCGATGAACAAACCTCGCCGATGTAAATCCATGCAATGAGTAAGGGTCATCGTTATATTGGCAAAACCAATTGAGCAAACTCTACTTTGTCGGGTTTAGCGACGAAGCAATTTTACCCTTGGATTTCAATTCACCGAGTGCGTGGGATATTGTCACGCAGATTGGGGTGGAGATTTTGATAGAGGAAAGTCAACGTCTGGATATGCTTTTGTTTTTGGTGGCGCGGCAATTTCTTGGAGTTCGCGACTCTAACCAACTGTCGCATTAAGTTCAACCGAAGCGGAGTATATGGCTGCTTGTCATACGTCCAAGGCGTCGATTTGGATTAAAGAGCTACTTGGAGAATTGGGGACTACGATTGGCTGCATGAAAATGTTTTATGACAGTATGAGTTCGATGGCATTGGTCAAGAATCCTGTATTTCACAAAAGGACAAAACATATCAGGATTCAGTGGCACTTCGACGCGATTTGGTCACCGCAAAGGAAGTTGAATTTTTGTACGTTTCGACGTTGGAGGAAGCCGCGGATATACTGACGAAAGTCGCGAGTCATGATGTACTTTTGAGGGGAAGACCCAAATTAGGGTTGGTGTAATGATTACAACTTTGAGAGGGGGATTGCTAGGATCAAGGTTGTAATCGGCCGTCGCGGTCTATTGCTCGGCCGGCTAATTTGTCGTTATGTCAAGTTAGTGGTCCAGGCTGGTTTGGAGTCATTGAGTCTAGTTGTACGATTTTGTAGTACCCTGGTCTCGCGAAGATTTAGTTTGGCAACGACCAGGTATTTTTTTCGTTTGGTGTGTACGGTTGTTGGGTTTGTTTTGTCTTTATTTGTTCTTTGGTTGTACGTTTGATTAGTACTTTTGTTGTACGTAGTTTCGCGTATAGACGCAACTTGATTGGTAGGCGCTTCGTGCGCAGTTTATGTTTGGTTTGGTTTTATAGTTTGATAGTGTGACGCTTCACTTGCAGTACTATATACCGCAGCTTAGAGGGAGGGAAACTTAACCTTTTTGTGGGAGAAAAATGTCCGTGAAATATATTGGCTTTCGTGGACAGTTCTCTTTCGTCTGATTTTTTTTTATGCTTCCGCTGTAATCTTGCACTCTGCATTTTGTGTAAGAGCCTGTCAAGAATAACATGTCAATATAAAGCGAAAGGAAGTTTCAATGGCCAGGACAACGTGATCAAAAAAATATTATTGGACGCGCACAACCGATTTCGTAACTAAGTTAGAAAGAACCAACACATCCGCGAAAAAATAACAAGAGGAAAAGAACATGACGCTTCCAAAATGAACTGCTAGAAGGCGAACCAACGGTCTGAAACATGAGGGACCACGGTCGCAAGAAGAAGTCTCCCCGACCAAAAAACGAGGGACAAGAGTGGTGGCAATAAGGCACCAACTTCCCAAATAAGTAGCGGGAGCAACACGTGCCGTTGATTGTACACCCAATCCGCCTACGGAGACAGAGCCAAGAAGAGAAGCCTCAAAGCGAGGTGTAGGCCCAAACTCTTGATCGAAAGCCCCACGACCAAACAAAAGGGGGTGAAGGGGGTGAAGGGGGTCCATGAGGCGATCATTAAAGGCGGAAAGTGATAGACATACGTTGGGATGGGCGGGGCAATGCGAGTGCGGAAGGAGGGGAGGTGGAGGAAACACATTTCAAAAGAGCAAAAGCTACCTAAGGTTCAGAAAGGTTGGGAAGATCGTCCACGTGGGACAAATTTGTCTGAAGAGTAAAATCAAGAAGTGGGTCACGGAAGAATTCTAACCAAACGGACAACTTAACACGCGAATGCCATCGAATAGAGAGACTGATGAGAAAGAGAACGAGTAGGAATATCACGAAGAGACCAAACAGCACACCTAGATGCTTGAACGGAAAGGTTGAGTTACGCCAAACGATTTAAAAAAAGTTATAGGACGTTACGACTTATTGCAGAGGACCAATATTATATTAATCTTCCACAACTGAAGAAAGAAAGAGGGAGAAAGAAAGGAAAGAAAGGAAAGAATTTGGTAAGGAAAGTGGTATTAGAGGCAGGGAGGGCCTGGTAAGGAGCAAGGGCAAAGAAAGGTGCCCCATGAGGGTCGCTTTGACAATTACTGGCCTTAGAGGAAAGGGAAACCAAATCGCCATCGACGGAGAAGGAGAGTTTGTTGGTCAAAGAATAAAAGGTTCTCACAAAGGGGACTATTTGGGCATTCTGGGAAAGAGCAACTGTAAGCTCCGAAAAAATGGCGTTTTGGTCCACAATATTCAAGGTGTTGGAAACACGGACTTAAAGGACTATCCAATCCATATGGACGTTATACAAAGCAGACCACGACCTCACAACCCCTCTAAATTGCGGCTCTAAACAGCTGAGGTGTTGGCTTCTATATTACTTCGATCGTCTATTACCGTTATGGATCGACGGCGTGTTCCGGAACTTCCTCCTCGTGCTCCTCCGGGATTCGGGGACCTACGTGGTTGCTTTCGGTAGTTTTTTTTAGTTATGTTGGGGGTCCTTTTTTTTTTTTTTTGGTTTTTCTTACGTGTTAGATTTTTCCTTTGATGTTTTGCTTGCTGGGTTTTGCTTTTTTGGGTATTTCGATTTCCTTGCCATCCTTTCGTATTTTCGTCGGTTTTGCCTTGATTTTCCTTTTTGTTTATTCCCTTCTCATGTGGTTCTTTCAGTTTTAGAAATGCTACTTCATTTTGTTCCTATGGACTCAGATGGTTTACCATCGCGCTTTTTAATAAAGTCGCCCCACTGAGATTAAATGCGGGTTAGAGCTGGATACAAGTGGCATTGGCTACCAATCAAATTAGTACACCGCGAATCGCTATTAGCGTTAACAAATATTTAGTGTTAAAGAATAGTTAGTGTGATTAACGCTAATTGAAAATTTGGGGATTTTCAAGGAAATCAGTCACTCTAATTTGTTTTTTAGGGTTTTTTTAATCACTCTATTTAAGAATTTGGGTAAAAATTTAGGGGCGCCTAATTAGCGTGATTAACCCTAATAGTGATTCGCGGTGTACCTCTCCCACTCCTAAGAGGAGGTTTTCCCATTGGGTTTGGTGTCATCCACAAGGCGAAACGATGTTAGAACATCACAAACTTCAAGGGGAATAGTGTCACCGGCAATAAGGGAACACACTTGAAAAACCATATCAAAACCTCAAGCACCCAACTCAAAGGGCAAAACACCACGAAAAAGCTCATAGACATCGAAAAATAATTAATAAAAAGTGCTCGATGAACCCCCAGTTAAAAGGTGAGGGAAAGTGGTAAAGGCTTTAATGAAAGAATCTCAATCCAAAATAAAACACTCCCACAACTTACAGAGTTAGATAGAAGGGGATAACAGGGTAAGTGCCAATGGTAGAAAAGCTCGAATAACCTTGACCGTTGCACAAGATTGAGGAGCAAGAGTAAATGGTTGATAGGCTCGAACAGCTCGAGAAAGCTCACCGACATGACCGGCTTGAACAACTCGTTGATAAGAGCATGGGACATCCGAAGGCCTAGATGGACCACGCCGTGTGAAAGAAGCACTACCAACAAGATCCTTCATGCTCGACATGGAATGCCATCCTATCACCCCGAAGAAATCGCCGACAACGAGCCAGGCCCCCGAGCCCCACTACCACCTCTAAGACCTAGTAAGACTAGGACCCAAAGAGAAAAAAACGAGAGATTTAAAATCAAGTGCCAAAAAACAATGTCACACCCCACTCAAAACAAAAAAAATTGAAAAAGCGGTATAAACAAATTTACGGCCAATAATGACACCTTCCAAAGCAATGGCACATACGCTACCAACAAAACAACACTAGAAACAAAAACAAGATTCGAAATGAATATGGACCACCGCAAACAAACGGTCTATAACGACCAAATCTCGTAGTTAGTCACGGTCACAAAGAGTGAGTGCAACAATGGGTACAAAAACCAAAACCTTCCAAAAACACATGATTTTAAACCTCGTACAGATTTCACAATTTTCCGAACTAAAGAGGTTGGGCAAAGGCCCAACCAAAAACCAATCCACAGCCTTTAAACGTATTCATTACCAAACAGGATTTCTCTTAGAAAAGCATGCTTAAACCCTATTATGCGTCCAGTTATTTACTATCCCACCCCTTTACAGTTTCGCTTTATAGGTTGACCGCGTGGCCGTGTGCGATTTGCATGTACGCACAAAAAGGATAAACACACAAAATGACAAAATGGCCTATAGTATACACAGGGGCCACTGTCAACTACTAACTGAAAATCTCAGCCGATATCTTACGTTTGAGTAACTTTTGCCAATAATTTGATGGTGATTGGGCTAAGAAATAGTTGTTAACAACACAACCGCTTAAAATTTTTTGTGGGTACTTTCCTAGGGTCGTTACATAACATTTTGACTTTTTGTTATGCGGCTCCGAGCATTGACATATTCTACATACAAATACGGTTCGACTTCTCCTCGTCATTCGAGCAGAAGCCATGTCAACTTACAACCATTAAAACGATTACAACTCGATTTTCTTCTAGCAAATTCACAAGTCGTCAATATCCCACCCGGGGGGAGGCCGAGAAGATTCTTTCCCCAGAGCTTCTGTCGGCTCTCCGAGATCTGCGATGAAAAGCGGCCCATGGTCTGTCGCGGTACTCTCTCCTCGTCTCACCTTCTCCTCAAAATCTTTTGCTGCGGCAGCCATGGCTTGCTGAAGAGTGGCGTCTGTCAGACTGCCAGCTGGCCCTTGGACAGCAACTCCTAACATAGTCAGTCCCGGGTGGAGAAGACGGGGATCGATTTCCTCCACAGATTCTCCGTCGGAACCTCCCATGCCTCTGCGTTCACATATTGCAAAAACACATATTACAAAAGCAGAAAAAGGAAAGTATGTTTTTGCAATCCCGGAAATAAGAAAAAGTTAGGAAAAACTATGTTCCTGCATTCACATAATAGAAAAGATACGTACAATAAGAGCCTCCCGCATTCACAAAATACAAACAGGCTACGCTTTCGAAGAGAGTCCATTGTTTGCTTACAATGCCTCACCATTCCCAGAGAAGAAACTTACAGAACCGACTAAAAGAAGACAGTTTAAAAACACGAATTTGCATTCACAGGACGAAAAAAATGTCTTTGGATTCACACTATAGAAATGAAGTCTCTATGAAAAAAATAGAATATAAAAGACGTCCGAAAAAAGCTCTGAACTATTTTTACTGCTAGATCCTGGATGAGAAGACCTTTTCCATGACAGCTGTATAAGTTCAGTTCGTTTGTTGTATAAACAGAAAAAAACCAGTTCTATCCACAGATTGACATGGAATTGGGCTGATCCCTAAAAACCCAAAAATGGCCATTTTTTTACTGCTGGGGGGAAGAAAAATACAGTTAACCATAATTAGTCTAAACAGACAAACTATTTGGACAGAAAAAAAAAGTATGATCTGTTCTAAATTGTATATGCTGATGTGGACAATCCCTGCAAGATCAGTTCAAGATCAGTGGTTGATGTCGTACATGCTAAATATCGAGGAGATTGAAAAAAAAATAACTTGAAAAATGATAGTATGGACTTGACCACTTATAATTCACACGGCAGTCAAAAAAACCTAGTAGGTAGCACGGCCTAAGTAAGAAACCCAGATATTAAATACGTCTACTCACCAAAAAGTACACAATTATTATTAACATCACCCAATGTGCAATTAAACCTTGGAGAGCTTTGATTGACCTCTCTTAAACCAGAAATTTGTACAACCGTTTCAAAAAGATGAGTTGACATTGTAATTTCAGTAATAGCCCACTCAAAAGCAACAAAACCGGCATAGTATATGAAAAATAATGAAAACAAAAACCATTGCCTCTTCAACTTCGAAAAATGCTTTACATGGAAAATGTCTGGACATCAGTGAGCCGGTTGTCCTGATGAAGACAAAGATGTAAAGGACAAGGGGCAATCGGAAAACTAGATTCCCCTTTCTAGGTACAGAGCTTCAATGTCAGCGAAAGTGTACCTCCTTTCGTTTCTTCTTCGGTAGTGAAGGACCTTCCAATGGGAACGGCCATCTTACTGTTACCAGTTGTTTTTCCCATCTCTACACCTTTGGCTCCTGATGAATTCCTTTCCTTCATTTCTATTGATGGCGATGTCTTGATTTTTTACTGCCCACTCCGAGGAATCCGGTTTTACGGAAGGTCCATCCTGAACATGAATGAGGATAATGGCAAATAAGGAAAAAAGAGAGAAACCAAAAGGCAATACACACCTCATTCCTTTCCCACGTGTATTCTCGCTGTCCTCTTCTCCCTCTTCTTTATCGATATTTAAACCGGCATCGGATAGTAACTCTCTTAGTCTCCGAATCGGTTTGAAACTCCTCCACGCCTTCCTAAGTCGAGCCAAAGGTCCACCTTGTCGAACTAAACCTTGCTTTTTGCTTCTACCATCCATGTTGCCTTCCTCCTTCAAACTACTGCTTGTCGATTCATCCTCTCGCTGTTCCCTGGTAAAATGATTCTCCTTGTCTTTATTTCTCACTTTTTCCGGAAATTCTATTGGACGTAAGGTCTTCACTCCCCCTTTAAACCAAGCAGCAAGATTTGCGAGACCCTCAGATTCCGCAAGGGCAGCAGCTTCGGCTACCGCAGCTCTGCATATCGCAAACATATAATTATTCCTTTGTTTTAAGTTATTTCTTTCTTATAATTGCTTTTCGTATTAAAATTCTTTCTTTATTAGAAGTGGTCTTTTTTTATAAGTATATATTCAATGGTTTCTTTATTAAAATGATTCCTTCATCAGAATTATTCTTTGTAAAAAGTATTTCTTTGTTCGAAATAGTTCATTGTTAATAGAATAATTTGTTAGAATTAACTATATGTTTGAATCATTTCCAAACAAAGATGTAAAGAAAAATCACCATTTGTCGCTATTAGAGTTCATAACATTAACCCACAGAATCATCCATAGGTCCATAAAACAATGTTGCAAACATTAACCAAAAGGAGCAGACAGCGTGCTTTCACACCACCTAATCCTAGACTAATATTTTTTGATTTCTCATTTTGGCATTAATATCTAACAGCAACGTGGACAGAACCATTGAAAAAAACTTTAAACGAGGTTCTATGCTATTATTGGAGTTTTCAAGCAATGACAAACAATTAATGCTCAAGAAAAAAATAATTAAATTTATTGGCAATACTCCAAGCCGCTATTACATGACACTTCAAGATAAGATAAAACAGCTCCTTTCGCAACTATAAACTCCCCACCTTCGCTCAAATGAATCCACAATTACAGAAAAGCTTGGTTGTAAACCCGCAACGCGGCGACCCCATTTGCTTCCGAGAAAAACAGAATCAACACAATCTTGAGTCATTATTTCCGCGGCCTTCACAATAGCTGACTCCATGCTTGACCCACCTTGTCCCATTTCTTCCATAAAATCCCCAACCTGAAACCAAAAATATAAAAAGCAGAAATATATAAGGTCAGCAAGTCAGTCAGTCTACAAGGAAAAACGGAATCATTCAATTCTATACCGCTTAAGAGTTTCTGGAACCCAAGACTTCAAATATTTCATGTATATCCTTTGAAAGGACAGCCTTGAAGAACCAATGCAGGCTTCAAGCTTATTATTATTTTCCCAGGATTGGCAAAATGATTTCCATTTGCTAGACAGTTATTAACCTGTTCAATCACTGCCAGTTAAAACAAGAAAAAACAATATTTCAACAATCTGTATTCCAGTTTTTTTTTTGTAACTTCTAGAATTTCGAAAGCATTAACAGGCCAGTGCAGACCCCACCCAAATATGAGTTTCTACACGCTGAAACTCTTATTCATAACACCTGATCTAGAAACTCCATTTTAGTGAGTACCACTGTTGACATTGCAATAATAAATTATGGGAACAAACAACATGCACATCATATCTTACAGGACCAACTGTAAAATTAAGATAGATTAAGAGAAGCCAAGAAACCAATAGTCGCCAAAAAACACAAATCCACAACAATTTGTGACACCAGACTTGTAGAAATACCGGATCTCAATTACAGGGTACACCCGTCCGTCATGGTGGAAATATCTGTGCATTTTATTCCTATTTCAATTAGTTGACACAAAATAAAAGCATGTGTTCCTATTCCCACTCTTACTCCCACTTCCAGTTTTAAGACGAAGAGTTCAGATGATAAAAGCACCTCAGGGGGGTCAAGCAAGCTATCTGGATCGTCCTCTAAGGAGTCGCCAGCTGTATCTCCATCCATTGCTTGACTATGTCTCTGAAGTCGACGAATGTGAAGTAATTCCTGATAATAATTTTCCACACTGTGGCCTACCAAACTGTCCAGCTGTCGTTTGTCAAAAAAGTATGGAGTAAACCTGTTGATCCCAACATATTGATAACAGAAAACACCAAAATATCTGTGGAATTACAACCCTATCATTAAAAACACCCATTACCCAGACGGTGCATCATAACGGGACATAAACCACTGTTCTGAATGGCATGAAATTGATGATGTATGAACAACCAAATATTCCATACCAAGAATTCAGACACATGAAACAGCCATTAATCAATCACAAAAATATAACTTACACAGAAGAATAACCAGGAAATGTTTCCAATAACGTCTATCAGAATGATATTGGAAAATTCCGCTTATCCTTAAATACCTCGCTTGAAAAAATTTGACAAACATAAATATTCCATACCCTTTTCTGCAGCATGGCCAGCTATATTGTGCTCATCATAAATAAAGGGACAACAACCAAATAAACATTACTACATTTTCTGGTCGATAAAACACCAAGTATAAAAAAAAACGGCTAATGGTTAAGCTGGAAAAAATATACAGGAAAACTACAATAGATCAATTAAATAAAAATCGAAATAACAATAGGCTAAGTTCTAGTTAACCATAAAAATTGTACTTGAAGCAAGAAGAAGTTAGAACATCTAGTCAAGAAGTAAAATAGTCATTAAAAAAAGTAAGCCTTCATTCCCTATGGCAAAAACATAGTCACAACATCATGAAATCGTTCAAGGGAATAACTTTTCCACTGGCAGCCTAATTTCTCAGTCCAAAAACCAGAAATTCAGACCAATCGACAATTTGACAAATTTTCCTCCACATCATGACGCAAAGCCTGAAAATCTTATGGCAGAAAAACACCATCCAATAAAGAAACCAAAAAAAGGGATGCAAACAAAAAAAGGGATGCAACCCATTTAAATATTACCCATTCGTCGTCACTTGAGGATAAACAGCAAACGCAAGAACGAGGACTGTTTTAACTGTCTGACTGCTTTACACCTTTCATCACTATTTTAGTTAGTAACTCGGATTTGCCCGTGGTTTTTTGACGCAATCACAAAATAGTGTTGATAAAACTAAGTAATCAAGTGGCACAAAACGAGCCACGTCATCCGGCCATAATACAATGTTGGCAATACTAATAGCGTTGTAAGGCTAATAAACTACCAACTCCAATAGCAATGAAAAGTGTACCATACCAGCGAATTCCACTTGGTGTTGCCATGGCGATAGTAAGATTAGCTGCAGTAAAAACAGGAACGCCACGAAAAGATGCAGCAGCTTTTGGTCCCTTTCCTTTTCGAAGAAGTTTTTTTGCAATATCCACTTGTTTTGCTGCAGCTACGAACTGGAAAAGTGACGGCTTTCCCTGCAAAATTCCCCCACACAAGCTCCCAAGGTTAAGAGTTTTAGGACTCATGACGCTCACTCAAACTGGTCCAAAAATATTTCTTGCTTATAACTTCTCTCAATGACTGTAGTGAAGGGAATGGAATAACAGGAAATTCCAGAACACTGGCAGTAAGAAAACAGAATATATAAAATAAAACCGACTCCACAATGTCATGCCAAAGAACATGGCAAAATTATTCCTCTTTACCTTCAAATTTTACCATGCCGTGGTTCCTACCCTCGGACCACTCTCAAACAACAGAGTCGTCAGGTCATGTAAGATAGTCACCATCAAACTGTGAGAAAATGGGAATTCAATTCACCCAGTCCAAATCAGTTCAGGCTGCCTTATATGTCACGGGAGGTCTTTTCGAGATTTGATTTCTTTACGGTTTTTTAGAGAAATCTAATCGCAGCTAAAAGGGTGTTTACAAAAGCAGAGGAAAAAGACTTCAGATAACTTCTTGATACATACGATAACCGACAAAGCAACACCTCCTAGTCCTGGCAACATTGAATGATAGTAATTTGGAAAATCTTGCATCCTCTGCACGAGAGTTCAAACCAGAAACTATACCAAAGATTCTTGCAAAACAGCCGTCAAAATTCTTGCGGTGTAACTCTTTGTATCACAGAGTTACATTGCACTCGTTGGTAATAATCTTTATACGGCATTTAAGAGATCACTAAACCGCCAGTAAAAGTACAAAAACTTCTCGAATAGAAAAGTGAGATTTACCTTGAAGTATTTGTAAGCTTCATCCAGTGGACAAGAACTAACGATTGAAGCGAGTAATTCTGCGTTTCCTCGGTCTTGGGAATGAAGTTTCTTAACATACTTGGCTGCAAAATGAGAAAACAAGTGCAACAAAGATTTTGTTAGAAAGAGAAAAACAAGTTAGGTTCCTCGACACGAGGAGAAATAAAAACAAACATCTCGTAGCTATACTTGAATTGCAAGCAAGCTTACACCATAAAACAAAGCATAATGTCTCACCCTACCCCTTTCCAGCCTTGCCTCACTGTGACTTGACAACAAAAAAACCACATTCTCAACTTCAAAAAAATCCAGACAAACAGTAACAACAGCCTACCTGCATCTGCCTTGTCAAAGTAAAAATGGAACATAGGACCTTCCCACTTCTCTTGCACTGATTTCACCAAAGCAGTTAAATCCACTCCCATCCTGCACCCACGCACATAAATCAAGAAAGTCACAACCCTCCTCGATTACTTCTCGAATGGTACTTGAGAGTTTCACCTTTGTTTCTTTTATTACAGAACAGAAAAAGCTCCCAAACCCAGGCCCTGAGTTTAGATTAACTTATCACATTACTTCGGAATTATGATAGTAGCCTCACATTTTCAGCATTGGCCATAGAAGAGAATTCAAAGGGCCGTAACTTCGCACAGCTGCAACCGATCTAACTCCCATGAGGCCTTTTCTCGACGAATCACACATTGTGAAAACTTGACCCATAAAGGCAGGCCCTGAGCTCGACATGGGGGCACTATCAATCACGGAAGATGCTCTTATGGATGATCCTTTCTTATTGGCAGTACTAATGTTGCTACCCCTGTTCAAAACTAATGGCGCAAGGAAAGGTTCTATGATAGATTCACGAAGAGAAAATTTAGATTTATTATGAGGAGAATGTTCTGCATTAGCAGTAAAACAAGGCAACGGTAACGATTTGAAGTGCACTGGTGTTGTTCCCATTTGCAAAAAGTGATCCGGAATCTGTTTGTAGCGATAGGATGATGTTGATATGTTGGGATATGTTGGAGATGATGAGGCAGTATGTGACGGTAAGACATAAGTGGCTTCTGTAAGACCTGCATGGAGGCAGTACCGCAGTCAGACTCAGATGAAAGTGCACAGAAACACTCAAATCCCCCCCAACATTGTTCTTCAAACTTTTCATTTTCCTCAGACTTTCTACCAATTCCTCTCTCTTTCGAATTTCTTTCACTTCCATCTTCTTTCGTCACTTCCCTCCTCCCCTATTCACCTTTTCCTCCCTCCGTCCTCTCTGCCTCTGTGTGTCAAAACACAACATGAATTGAGGTCACCAGTATGATCCAAACTCAATCTCCATTTTATGACTTCTAAACAAGCGATAGGATGTATGAAATGAACATTGAATCCAATTTCGAGTAGATAACCTGTACTCATGTAGGCCTTCAAATGTGAATCAATTTTAGCTTTAATAACATTAATTCCATCCCCGTTAATTTTGCTCTCAGAACACAAAATACCGTTATTAAGACAAGCTGTCTTTTTTTTAACGTTAATCCTTCTACGATGAACAATCGTCCACGTCATTCGGACCGGAAATAAAATTATTAACACTAAAAAAGTTTTCATACTAATTATTTCTTAACGTTAAACGTGATTCACGGCGTAGTAATGCCGCATATTTAATTACACTAAAAGCTTACAATATAAACTTACACTATAAAAGCTTGGCTCACTGCTTTCATAGCCAGCCACTATGCCTATTGTTTAAAAATAGAGTGGTGCACACTAATGCATGACACTTGACCGGGAATGGTTGATACGCGCAACACATGATTATCCATACATAATTAACATGGCACACACTGACATTCATGCAAAAAACAGCAATTTTAGCAGTTGTACACTGTACATAGTCAATTGAATCCTTGCAAAATCAAGAAAATGAAACCTCAAATTCTTTCACTGATCGTGATGAAGAAAATTGCACTCACAACGAATTACACCAAATTGAATAGCAGAAATCCCCTTCGTCGCAAATTCTACTATATTGCGCATCTTCTCCGCCAAATTTAGCTCCTCCCTTTCTCTTCTCCTTTTTCGTCTTTTTTGTAGTCCACCCAAGCTTACAACATTTGAACATGGCGAGGAAAATCTTGTTCTCTCTCCCTCTCGAACAGTGAGAATTGGCTTTAAGATAAGAAGGCGGCCATCTGCCGCACGAAATGACAAAATCCTCCTATTGACACATGCAGTAGATATATCCTCCATAATCTCAGGTCTCAATTGACCAATGAAGCTTCTTGAATCATCCATGGCGCCCTGACAGAAACCGGCAGGAAGAACTATCTTGCTGACGCCATCATCAGCCTTCCCACAAGGTTTTATGCCATTTTCTGGTTCAAACTTGCTATCTGCCGCGGCCAATTGCAAGGACATGGGAGGCAAACCCTAAAAACAAAAAAAGATGAAAAACCGAAAACTAGAGAAAGAAAACAGAAAAAAGACGTCAGCGGCTAAAGGCCGTAGAATAATAACGATAAATCGTAAAATTACTATCAATATGTTCAAAATGTAGCAGAGCTGGAACCTGCCTCAAGTGGGAGGAACCATAGCCATCAATTTTAAGAGCTTCAGGCCACGAGCAGTTAGACGAAGATCCTATCCACGACATGGAGCTTCAGGAGATTGTTGAATGCACATCACAAGGTACCATCTACGAACAAAAAGTGCGTAAGTTCAGTTCGAAATCCACAAACCGTACCCATTATATGTGCGGCTTTCGCACTAATTATTGAGTTTAAGTTCTAACCTTAACCACACTAAAATTTTCATATTAACGTTTTTATATTTTTTGAACCTTTTACAGTATTTCATATTGGACATTCTATTTAAGAATCAATGTTTAAACGGACAGTAATCTCCCACGCATGTGTGAACAGTTTAGGATGACCGTATTTTACTATTTTAATATTTTATATTCTCTCCATAGTTCATACTATTAGTTTGTACACTATCTGGAACTAAACAGTACGAGACAGTATATTCAGTGCAGTACAGCAGTACTGTACTGACTGTAGTGTTGCGTAGCGATCAAAATCGATGTCGATATATCAAGACATATATCGACCATGATAACGGCAAGTCCAAAACTTGATAATTATTGACTTTGCCGTTAGATATCGACATCCTGGTAATCGACAATAATTGACCGATGTTTTTTTTTTAAATTCACATATTTTAGGGTAATGACGTATATTTACTACACCGCCAATCGCTATTAGAGTCAAGGATTAAATAGCGTCAAAAAACAATTAGCGTTATTGATTCTAATTTATTACCTGAGACGTGGCAGATTATGGTCCACGTACTTAAATAGCGTTATTAATTGTATTTCGGTGTTTTCTAATTTGGAAAGCTAAGGGCACCTAATGTAAATTATATACTCTAATAGCGATTGGCGGTGTACTGTACACCGCCAATCGCTATTATGACGTCAAGGATTAAATAGTTTGTCAAAAAACAATTACATGTTATTGGCCTTCTAATTTATTACCTGAGACGCGGTTTGTTAAAACGCATTTACATGATAATGGCCTGTTTTAAATCATTATTTGTACTTTTTAACTTATAAAAGTACAATTTTGCACAGTCGGACGTCGTCCGTACTCCACACTATTTAAAACGAGCCTATATTAGAATTAAAAACGCTAATTAAACCTTACATTAAATAGCATAATGAAAAAATTAGAATCATTTACTCTATTTCATGTGATGGAGTCGAAATTTCGAGCGACCGAATTAGAGTAATTTACTCTAATTACGATTCGCGGTGTACTGTACAGTACAGTACTATTGACGATTTGATAGACGGCTGGCAGCAGACGGTCGTTAGATTGAACTTCGCTTCGTGACCTTGGCCTCGCACGTGCGAAATGGAGCGAGCTGGTCTATGAGACACGGAGACAGCGCCAGCGCGTCCGGAGAACGGTTTCTCATTCATAATATGTTCAACCGAATAGGAATGCTGCTTTAGACATTAAAGCCATGTTAGACTAAGCATACATGATCTTGTTTGGAACAGATATTGCACAGAGGAAATCAAAATTGTACAGGTTTGTATTCGTAACTATTCAATCGATGGTGCTATAATAAGTCAGCAAAAGTTGTACATTATTCCGCCATTTTATTAGATAATCCCTTTTTTTCTGTGAAGTCTGACAGTTTGATATGGTTTAACTCTCTACCCGTGAAGACCAAAATTTGAACCCAGCATGATTAGAGCTACCATCGCCTATGCCTGTGTGAATGGACTTCCACTTTTTAGCGCTTCAACTCACATCTCAGCCGTTGCCGGTTTCCAAACTAAGTCTCGAATCAATTATCGCAATGCAAACCTCTTTGCCTCCCAGCAATTCCGCAAGCCTGCATCGGCAAAAGCAGAGAGGAGAGCGAACGCAAAAGCTCGTCACTTTCCTTTAACACGTGCTGTGAAAGACGAAAGCCGGGATGATGTGAAAGAGGAAACTTCTGTCGCCGAAAAGTCAGAAAATGCTGACGTTATTGTTGACTCTCTTTTGGAAGATCCAAGTTTGATGGCAGCAAGCGATGATTCTGTTCAAACGGCTGGAATAACTGGAGCCATTGTCGGCCAGGATCCCATAAGCGCCGCCAAAGCAGCAGCTGCTACAGCTGTCACAGTTGCAGATAGAGGAGAAAATGTGTTGACAGAAGTTGAACCACGTCCTTCAGCTATAGGGACTGAGCTTGCTCGAATTTATGACAGCTGTCAGACATGGTCTTGGCAAGGCCATCAGGTCAACTATGTGAAGCAAGGAAAGGGACCTGCATTGGTGTTGGTCCACGGCTTTGGAGCATCTATCGGACATTTTAGAAAGTAATTTACAGTTCTTTTCTTGGTCTAAATTGAAGGTCGAATATATCCTCGACGTTTAATGTCTGAGTTTACTCTCAATTTGCCGAAACAGAATGCAACACCTTACTTGCATTTAGTTGAAATAGGCAGGAATTGCTTGTATTTCCGCCTCTCGATAAATGAATACCTGGTTCTGTGATGAAGGGCAATGTCAACTCAGGTCGCTCTCCAGAATGCACCGACATGTTTCTTAGGTTTTGAGGCAGTGAATTGCTGTTGCTGTCAGTTCAAAATTCAGACAAAGTTCTGATTAATCGTGGTCTTTCTGGTGTTATAGCTTTTTCTCTTCGACTAAAAGGGTGTGGGGCGTTGCAGGAACATTCCGGTGCTTGCAGAAACCCACACTGTATTTGCCCTTGACCTTTTGGGGCAGGGGGGTTCCTCCAAGCCACCAAAGTTTGTGTATACAATTGAGACATGGGCAGAGGTAGGCACCGCTAGGTCCGTACAATGTCATGTCATTTTGCGTTTCACATTCCTTGGAAACACACAAAACCATTCTCTGTTTGAGTGTTTTTTTTTTTTTCTAAGCTCAGCTGATGTTAGTCTTAATGTGTCTTTGCAACTTCTGCTGCTTCCTCATCTGTTGATAGCTGTTCATAACGACCGAAATTGTTTCGCTGACCCATCTTTGTTTCTGCAACAGCTGGTTCTTGATTTCCTTGCGGAGGTGGTGAAGGAGCCAGCAGTGCTGCTGGGGAACTCCATAGGCAGCCTTACTGTTCTCTTAGCGAGCGCAGGTGCATAATCTTTCTCCGTAACCTTTTTGTAATCTTTTCGTAACCTTTTTGTAAAATTATCTTATACTATTACAGGTTTCTGTAGTCTTTACAATTTTGTCTGTAGATTTTTTTTTTGACGAGAGCCAGTTTGTCAGTCAGTTTGTTTTTTTAAAAGCCGGTCATTTGATAGAGTTTATGGAAGGTTAAGGCTTCTCGTAAATGCAAGTGATGGAGAAAACAGAGGGCTGATTGATCGTGCTATGAAAATTTATCCCGCTGAGTTTCTGACGTTTTGGTAGTTTAGCAACGAAATCCCATGACCAAGGAGGGGTTACACATAACTATGACGTTATTATATTTTTTTCTCTTGCAGTTGGTTATTTAAAGTTTGAATCATCACTGTAGAGTCAGATTACTGATTCTGGTGGTGCAATATCTTGTTTCTTTTGTTTTGCGTGTTCGTTTTTTAGATTTTCAAGCGGTTTGCCAGCTACACGAGTAGCTATTTTTCATTCTTGTGGTTCCTAATGAGCCCATTTCATGAACATGACTGTTTCCAAATTCTGCAGCCTATCCCTTTTAATCCAGGTTTAGAAGGATCACTTAAACATTATCAGCATACTTAAAACCAGATCTGGTTAAATTGAGAGCGTTCCTCTTCTCATCGAATTGACTACAATCTTGACTAACATCTTCACGACATATTTTTGATCACTTATGTGTATTCGTTGTGATTGTGGTATTTCAGACGCTCCTCAAGG
The DNA here is from genome assembly GCA_037447655.1 of Zygnema cylindricum. Lineage (NCBI taxonomy): Eukaryota > Viridiplantae > Streptophyta > Zygnematophyceae > Zygnematales > Zygnemataceae > Zygnema > Zygnema cylindricum. The sequence continues at coordinate 75,330 of JBBHKE010001751.1, forward strand.
AGCGGTTCGAGGAACTGTCCTCCTGAACTGCGCCGGTGGAATGAATAATAAAGCAATCACAGACGATTGGCGAATCAGGGCGGCTCTTCCTCTTTTCTGGCTAATCGACTGGTTGCTTTTACAACCCGCATTGGCACGACCGCTTTTCAATCGGGTAAAGAGCAGGTAAAAGGCTTCTAAAATTGTGAAGTTTATTAGTGTCTTCCGGGAGAGACAGAAGTCTCTATCTCTCTTTGTCCCCCTCTGCCTCTCCCTCTCCCTTTCCCTCTTCCTCTCCCCCTCTCTCTCTCCCCCTCTCTCTTCCTCTGTGAGAAAAGAGGAAAGAGTGCGTCTGCAAGGGCTGTAATTATTCTGGACCATACTAGTTGCCGGATTTTTTTGCCTCCATTCAACATTTTGTATAAATCATTGTCATTACGAATCCTAAAATGAGTGGCTAAAGATCGTCCATTTAGGCTTGTAATTGAAGTACACAATGTAATTGTTTGGAATTCAACATGTAGTTTTTTGGACTTTTTATTTCTTATCCTCGCTATTAGCTCGTCTAAACTAATTATGCTAGACATTGCAGTCATGTGAGGATCGCCTAGCAGGAGTACAGTAGAGTACAAAGTCTTCAAAGTAAATTGAACAGGTCATAAGGAAATTCTTCCCTGAAATTTCATCACAATTGCAGTTAAAAAGTTCTTAAAGAAAAAGGGAGTACACTGTGATTCGTTTCGAGATAGAGTCAATTTGTTGAATCTCATGGCCCTCTTTCTTTCGGTAATTTCCTGTGTTTTTGCTGCAGAGATAATGTAAAAACTGTTTTGCAATCTGTGTACAGCAATAAGGAGGCAGTAGATGATGAGTTGGTAGAGGTAGGCTCTCCCTCTCCCCATCCACCTTTTGATCATGAGCATGTCCCCATTTTTATCCATTTACTTTTTATTTATCGGTCGGCAGCATTCTCTGTTCTTCATCCATGTCCATCAGTATATCTCAATCCCAGAATAACTCTTGCATTCAGTATTGAAATTGTCGATGAGTTTTCAGATATGTCTCCAACTAGGATCCGTCATCGACTTTAGAATAGCTAAACATAAAGGAGGAATGTGTGTTTCGGGTGTCGATTATTGCAGGTAATTTTGAAGCCTGCGGATACCGAGGGAGCTTTAGATGCATTTGTTGCCATTATTACCGGACCACCCGGTCCAAGGCCTGAGATGTTGGTTCCAAAAATTTCTCACCCGATTCTATTGTTATGGGGAGACGAGGATCCTTTCACGCCATTCGACGGTCCAATCGGGAAATATTTTAGAGACTTGCCTAACAAAGTTTCAAATGTGCAATTTGTAGAATTAGCGAGTGTCGGACACTGTCCCCATGACGATCGTCCAGATTTGGTCCACGAGGCTCTCCTGCCGTGGCTTGCAACTGTTAATTCGCCTGTCCTTGTAAATTGACCTTGGGAAAGGTTTTCGCAATATATACATTATATACATTATTGTTTTGGTTCCGTAGTCTTGTGGTTTGTTCGGAGCGAAATCCATGAGATATAGATGGGAATGTAAGTTACAAAGTTACAAAGGTTGAGACCAACTGAATTCTTTATCTTGGTAGATGACCTTCCTATTTGTGGAAACCTTAATTAGCCATGGGAACTCTTCTAATGTACAGTATTATAGTGATTCTTATGAATGAAATAGGTGAATTTAAATTTGAGCTTCTTAGAGATTTTGGTGAGGGACTATTTCAAACGGTAAGGGTGTGTCCCCATGTGGTACAGGGTTTTTTTCTAACATCCAAAATTTAATCTGTTATGAGAAAAAATTTTGTCGTACTACAATTTATGTCATCCTGAAACTTCGAGTGTACTCAAGTTTGGTGTCTTCTTCTTTTCGACCCATTGCCATGTCATGCCAGCACAACTTCAAACTCCTAGAGAAACTGACTCTGGAGTCATTTTAAGTAAGTAACACCTAAACAACCTGAGAGAAGGAGAATACGCGTAAATTTTTTTTTGCTCGTCATGTGCATGTACTGTCATTTGCACATACTGATTAAAAGTTTCAAGGGTCTTGACCTCCACATTGGTTCATAGGATCTACGTCGTCGTCGCCTTCCCCCCTCCCTTTCACATCACTGTCCCCCTCTCTCTCTCTTCTTGGAAGGAAATGCGACTAAATTGATGTGAAATGAAAGAGATTAAAAAAAAACACGTTTTTTGTATTGTTGTGTATCGCCTCAAAAGTTATCACGATAAAACCAATACCAATAATTATTGGTCATCGAACGGTGAGGGGTCCCGATGTATTGCTCCGCAACCACCAAACTTTTTATCGACGATAAGTGTTAAAACTACAGTATACTATATCATAGTACTTTATACTATACTGTATTGTACTTTATACATTATAGTGTGTACGTGAACTTATCGCCGATATTATCGGGCCCGATATATATCGGTAATTTATCGCGATATGTCGGTTTTTTACCACGATGATTCCGTTACCAATATACCGGATCAATATATCAGTTATCGGTAGGCCAAAAAAAGGTACATATCGGTTTTCATCAAATGGCTACCGATACACAACACTAGTTTTTTAACTACTTTTGGACGTAGTTTGGTAGCAGATTTGAGTGAGAAAAGAAAAAAAAACAAAATTGGGAAGTCATGGCGAAAAGCTTTAGAATTAATGACAACGACGTTGTCACAAATACGCATGATGTCACAATGTCACAAAACATTAGACATCTACAATTTCACAAAAAACTAGAAAAAGCGTCTACAACCGTCGCTACTTTAATTTCGTATACGCCTACTACAGCCGTACAAGTTTTGAACACGTTTCAACCGTCATACAATTAAGTAACACTTATTTTTTAACATTGGAACACATTGAAAAATAGTACGAAGAATCTTCACTAAAACCCATTTGTAAGATTTGGCTTTTGGCAATCGATATCGTATTTCGGCTTTGCCTAAAATTTCATAATACCGAGACAAAGTGACCCAACAATGAGTCGAAGTTGTGTTAAAAGATGGCAAACACCTTCAATCCATAAGTCATCTGGTACAGGTTCTCATTAAATTGTTGAACATTGTTTTCCCTTTTGACCAATTTCGATTGTATGTAGCAAATTTTCCCCAAGTTTTCTCTGTAGAGGCTTCATATCGCACAGGCTTCAAATCCCACGGTAGGCACTTGATGCTGAAATTTGCTGGTTTTTCTCACCGAATGCAACACATATTCAATAATTAGGCATGAGAAGTTGTGCAACTACATGATGAGCTGGCGCGCGCGTCGTGTCTTTTTGTTTAATCAAAAACAAAAATGAAATTTCGGAACAAACTTAAAACTTTGATAATGTTTATAAGGTTGGCTTATTCAAACATTGAAACCACATCCTACTGCTGATTCTTGTGTTTTTGTAATCACAATTTTCCTTTTGTTTTTTGCTATCGCGTCATTTTTCTGCCATCGATCATTTTGGTCTTGGACTGCAGTAGAGAAAGAAAAATTTTACCATCTCCACTTTCCTCGTCTCAGTGGATAGCAGTTCGGCTGAAGTCACAGTGGGGAGCCGAAGTAGTTATTTCATTGTATTTGCTGAAAACAGTTTCTGTTACTTCCAAAGCTGATCTCTATCAAGAGTGAGATGAAGACAAAACATCAAAAGCTCGAACACAAGCTTTAGTTGTTCCTCCTAAAGTCAATGCTGGAACAATCAGGTTAGATGAAGAAAAAAACAATCAATAAAAGTGGTTAGAAAGAAATGCAAATTATTAGGACACCCAACAATTCTGAGGCGTCACTCCTTCCATATGCCATTTCTATCACACATTACAAATGGTACTAAAATCAGAGTTGCAAAAAAGAGTTCGTTCATCTTTGAAAGCATCCTCGAGTTTCATTTACAAGGAAAAATCAGCAACAACTCATCTCTTGTCAATAAAAACGATCGCATCTCACCTCGTACCATCCTCTTTCTCACCTCACTTGCCTTTCAACAACTCGATTACCCTCAACGACCTTCTTTTTTCCGGAAGGGACAAGACAAGCTCCAACGCTGTCCTCCCTTCTCTATCCTTGGCAAATACATCAGCTCCCCCTCTCAGCAAAGCTTCCACCACACCATCATGTCCCCATCCTGCCGCTACATGCAGAGCACCCCGTTCCGTATTCCGTGAATTTGGTTCACTTCCAGGGAGTCCAAGGAGCCATGAGACTACTTCCACTCTCCCACTACTAGCAGCCCAGTACAGAGGAGTTGCCCCATGGAAGTCCACTGCATTTGGGTCAGCCCCCATGGAAACCAACTTTTGAGTGAGGGAGAGATGACCATGGACTGCGGCATGGTGGAGAGGAGTGCACCGGGCACTATCGACAGCCATGGGATTGGCTCCGGCTGAAATTAAAGCTACCAAACAAGGAAGGTTCCCAGAAGCTGCGGCTTCATGGCAGGGTTGCATGCCGCTGACGTCAGCAGTAGAGGGATCTGCCCCTTGACTTAAAAGCCATTCAAGAACTGTGACGTGTCCATTTTTGGCAGCACTATGGAGAGGAGTACGACCATTGTTGGTTTTCAGATTGACAAGATTGAGAACGGAGGTAAGAGAGGTAGTAGTGGTAGAACTGGTGAGGGATTGGTTCGGAAAAGGTTCGTCAGACGGTAGGGATGAAGCAATGACTGCTTGTTTCAGAGAGGTCATAGAAGATGGTGAACTCTTGGCAGATTCTATAAGTACTAACGTTTGTAAAAGTGTTAAAAAACCTCCACGAGAGGCTAAGTGTATGGGAGTTTCCCCTTTGTGATCAGGGTCGGATGCGTGTGAACCATGAGAGAGAAGGAAAGTGGCGATGTTTTGGTGATTATAAGCACAAGCACTATGTAAGGGAGTGAAGCCATTGGTTTTGTGAGAGGAAACAATGGCTCCACTTTCAAAGAGAAGTTGAACACATTGAAGATGGCCACTGGCACAAGCTTCATGCAATGGTGTTTTTCCTAACCGGTCACGAGAGTTAGGGTTTGAACCGGAGCTGAGAAGTTGTTGAAGAGAAGAAATGTTTCCAGTTCTTGCAGCAATGTGGAGAGGGCTGGGCGAAGAAGACATGAAAGGTAGTCGAAAAGGTGTGTTAAGAAATTAGGTTAGATTCAAACATGTCTTAGAGTTGTGGATGGATATGCTCCAAACAATATCTATTCTATCCTTCAACCTTTGCCCTAAAGTATTGCTGATTCACATTTCTTCTGTAACTCTAGTCCTCTAGTCAATCGCACTTTATCCGGTGCCAATTCGGGAACTCGAATTACATTCGCAACCTCGAATTACATTCGCAACCTCGAATTACATTCGCGACTCGGATAGAACTCCAATTTTCCACTTCCGAACTGCCATGAAGTGTACTGTAACTGTCACAGTTAGATGTCCTATTCGTACGAATTTGGACTTTTCCTAAAAACTACGTAATATTCGCTTGTTTCGTAAATTTCGTAAATTTCGTACGTTTCACAATGTACGAAAAATGTACGGACATTAAAAAAAAAGACGTTGCTTCACTTGCGCGCGCGTATTTGCCTTAACAAGTAAATCAATGCCCATTACACGGGCAAAGTTCGTGTTGTGTGTGTTAAAGGTTGTATAAAGTTTTTGTACTCTATATATTTGGGAACAACTACACCGCGCATCGTTATTAGTGTCAACGACACTAATTTGGGTTCTTAAAATTTTGATTTTTTTCCTCAAATAGGATACATGATTTTAATTTTTCCTTGACGTTAATTAAGGTACCGTACAAAATAGCGTAAAGGACGAATTGCAATAATATCTAAATAGTGTGGTGTACGGTCGATGTCAGACCGTACATAAATGTACCTTTTCAAGTGAAAATTTTATAGAAAATGAGTTAAATCAGACGCGCACGCATAGGATCGTGCGCTAAAAAAACGAGATTGTTCTGATACGTAAATTAGTCTTACATGTACGGATACTTAAATTTCACGACGGCGTACGATTTTTTATATTTTGTACGGATACATATATTAATGTATATAATCGTACAACGAATATTCCATTTTTGTTGTTCCCAAATTAGCATACACGCCGAAATTAGAATTCACCTTTTTTTTTTTTAAATCTTAATTAGCGTCAATGACGGTATATTTACTTCCACACTATTTAAACTTTGACACTAATAACGATGCGCGGTGTAGTGTACGCTAATTCCGTCCCGCTTTTTTTTGTTTTTATTCTCAAATAGCGTAGCTTATTCTATTTTTTTCTTTACGCCATTTAGGGTTATTTTCCAAGTACCGGATAAAATCGGGTTGTCAAATATCACGTTCACACATATTCGTCCAACAACCACGTTTCGACTGTGTGAACGTACGATTTGTGTACAATTTGTCAGATTTTGTACAACTACCTACATTAGTGTAAGCATGTTTGCAACCGACGTTTATTTTTTTCAAAGACCCCAAATTAGAATTATTAAACAATTAGAATGTATGTTTTTTTTATAAATTTTCAAATTCATAATTAGCGTAAACCACGGTAATTATTCATATACGCTAAAGAAACTTCTACGCTAATAGCGATTGGCGGTGTACATGTGGGTTTTTTGATGAACTATACAAATGTAAATTATATATGAGAATAACAACCACAGGGTGTTTTGATTTATAACACAAATATATACAATTTTAAACCGAGATAATGTCCCATGTAAGATGTCATTTTGTGCAAACAAACATGTTTTGAAGTTCATAATCATATTTAGTCTAATTCACAACAAGAATATTGTAATTGAGATTAAATGGGTTTATTGATGACTGAGTGTCACCTTTGTAATAACGTTCAATGGTGTGTTGCTCTAGCAATTTCAACTGACTAACTATACTTAACTAACCATTCTCCGCCTATATCTATGTGTAACTGTCAGAAATTAAATGTTTATTTTTAGCTACAAATTCCATGTTGGTGTGTTTTGTTACACAATATGATTTTGAAATAAATCAACGCCCGTTACACGGGCATATACCCTGTCTAGTTTATCATGCTCGTACTGCGAACGCACGGCAACGCTACTCCGCGAATCGTTATTAGTGTCAAAGTTTAAATAGTGTTGACGAAAATTTACCGTAATTGATGCTAATTAAGAATTTGATTATTTAAAAAACAAAGGTGTATTCTAATTTCGGCATTATGCAAATTTGGGAACAGCAAAAATAGAATATTCTCCGTACGATTATACACATTAATATATGTATCTGTACAAAATATTAGAAATTGTACGCCGTCGTGAAATTAAATATCCGTGCATGTCAGACTAATTTACGTGTCAAAATAATCCCGATTTTGTAGCGCACGTTCCTATGCGTGCGCGTATGATTTAATTCATTTTTTGTAAAATTTTCACTTGGAAAGGTACATTTATGTACGGTGTGACATCGACCGCACACCACACTATTTAGATATTATTGTACTTTCGTTCTTTACGCTATTTTGTACGGTACACCGTGTAATAGGATCTCCTACCTCTCAGAAAATCCCATTACTACAAACAATTCCAACCATACATTCCACACATTGGAAAATACACATCCACATTGGAAAACACTCACATAAGGATAAACTTTAATTGAAATTCTAATTTGGGCCTTTGAAAAAAATAAATGTCAGTCGCAAACATGCTTACACTAATATAGGTATTCGTAGAAAATCTGACAAATCTTACACAAATCGTACGTTCACACAGTCGAAATGTGGTTGCTGGACGAATATGTGCGAACGTTATATTTGACAACCCGATTAGACCCCCTTTTTAGAGCGCACATTCTCATGCGTCCGCGGCTACTAAAACTCATTAGTTATACCTTTTCACTTAAAAATATACAATTTTGTACGGTCTGTCCGTACACCACACTAATTGACTGATGGCGTACTTCCATTTTGTACGGTACTAAAAAATTAACCCTAAATAGAGTAAAGAAAAAAGTAGAATGAACTACGCTAATGGAGAATAAAAAAAAAAGCGAGACGGAATTAGCGTACACAACGCTAATAACGATTGGCAGTGTACCTTGATTAAAGTAAAGGAAAAATTAAAATCATGTATCCTATTTAAGAAAAAAAATCAGAATTTTAGGAACCCAAATTAGAGTTATATATCTAATAACGATTCACGGTGTATATTGTGCCTGCGGTACGGTGGTCCGTACAGCGGTTGGACGACAACGCTACATTGTGCCAAGGATACAGTGGTATGCGACGGTTGGCAACGTTACATTGTGCCAACCGTACGCGGTCTTTATAGCGACGGTTGGCAATGATACATTACGCCATCCGTACGCCGGTTTGCACAGCGACGCACGACAACGTAAAATACGCCATCCATACGGCGGTCTGCACAACAACGCACGGCAACGTAAAGTTACGCCATCCGCACGGCGGTCTGCACAGCGACGCATGACAACGTAAAATTACGCCATCTGTACAGTAGTCTGCACAACGACGCACGACAACGTAAAATTACGCCATCCATATGGCGGTATGCACAACGACGCACGACAACGTAAAATTACGCCATCCGTACGGCGGTCTGCACAGCGACGCACGGCAACGTTGAATTAAGCCAGGGGTACAGCGGTTTGTACAGCGGGCGGTCGCACGGCAACGCTACATCGTCCCCGCGGTACGGCCGTCTGTACTGCGGACGGACAGAAAAAAATCGAGATAGACACGGCGCCTATATAAGGGTTTCCCCGAAGGCGAACAACGTTCCCTTATTTATATACTGATTTACTCCGTGCTTTTTATGCGCATATGACATCTATGCAGTGTCACTCCATGCATTCAAAGATGCTTCCCATTTCTCAGTCTCGACAACTGTACGGAAATGTTTTGTATGTTTGAAACGTGCGATCGTTTCATGCGAAGTTCGGAGCCAGCACAAAAATTCTATAGAACGAAAATTTCGTATATGGAATGTTTAGTGTCGAAAATTTGAGTTCCGCAATTTTCAAATTTCGTGCGGAATTTAGTTGAGCGTGATTGGTTCCTTGAGTAAATGGCAATAATCGTACTTGTCCACGCAACGGTAACAATGAGATGAAACTTTGTTTTTCAGTGAAGATCTTCCTTACCAGTTTTCCAACTGTTCCAATGCTCGAAAAACAAAAGTCGTCACCTAAAAGTCATGACATTTGTAGACGCGACATAAATTTATGCAGTTTAATACTGTGGATGTCAATTTTTATGTGACTTTGTAGATGTCTATTATTTTGTGACATCGTGACATCATGCTTACTTGTGAAAAGTCAATTACTTTCTAACTTAAAGCCATGGCTTCCTATTTTTTTTTGCTTTTTCTCTCTCAAACTCTCACCAAAATGTATGCAAAGATAGTCAAAAACATATTTTTTACATCACTTCCAATTCAAACGAACATTGACGTGTTTCATTATAGGAAAAAAAAAGGGAGAGGTAGTACAAGAGGGAGGGGAAGACAGTGTAGACTTTTGCAAAGGATCTGTGAGAGGAAGTGGGGGTCTAAGAGCCCTTAAGTTCTTCTCCGTACATGTGTGAGACTGGCAAAAAAATACGATTATTTTCCCCTTTTGCAAAAATGTTACAATCGTGTGAGACGCGTGAAGGAGTTTTCCTACTCGGTAGAACAGTGTTGCTTTACCTTAGTTTGGCTCTCAAGGTGATTCACATTTTAGTTTGAAAATGAGTTGCCATGGGGTGGCATAGAGCCAAACAAGGGAAGACACCAAATAGAAGTACATACTAAGTTTCAGGATGACGTAAACACTACCTTGTTGTTTACATTTTCTTAATGTGACAACATTTTTTTCATTAAAGCATTTAAACTTTCAAAAATTTCAAACATCATACCAATAAGTAAACATATAGGCATATATCCTAATTTTATTCCCCAAAGCTTGCAATCAAGATCATAAGGTAAAATTGAATTGTGAGCAGCGACCCCCATGATCAAAACTCGTACGTTTGGTGCATAATTTTTTAAAAAACCTCAACGCGTGGCAACAATATCTAGGTTTTTTGTGCTTTTTAAGGCGAATGGTTGTTCCAACACGTCCAACTAACTAGAAGTGTTTATCGACCAAAAACGTCAAATTGTACAAGCAAAACTCAAACTAACCGAAACATGTGAAAAGCACAAAGGTCAAAATGTGTCTCATAGGATGTTTCTTTATTTCTCGCCCAACCACTAAAAATAAATAAAATTTGAATTTTATATTGCTCGTATATAATCCATCAAAAATTGTAGATCGTTTTGGCCTTGCACCATTAGAAAATCCTAGATTACTCCATCCATCAAACTTTTATGGCTTCTTATCAAAACGCCCCAACTTTAACTGCACTGTTTTGGCCTTCGTGGACCTAATTGCCACCACCTCAAAGTGAATAAGATCCTCTCCCCGACCGTAGCCCTCTTAAGATACCTAAACTCCAATTCTAATCGAATTTGAATATTAGTACTTTACTCTTGTATGCCGAAAATTCGCGAATAGGGGCCAAAGTTAAAAATTGTTACGTCGAGGATGTCTAAAGCTACGTATAAAACAAAAGTTGTTGTTAAATGCCCCTCCTACTGTGGCACATAACTATAACCCTTACTTCATCGCTAGGTGCCTTCCACCCACCTTAGTGGCACCATTTGCTAATACCACCTAAAACATCAGGTTGGCATGCCTTCGACTTAACTGACCAATGGGTTAGTATTCCGCCGATTCGCCATTTGACCGAAAACGAGGAAATCCATTTCCTTCCACTTAAATTAAAAATTCACGACCAAATGTGCCTCCGCTCGAGAACCGGTTTCAATTTTATCAAAAACGAGCACGAGGTTCTCTCTTGCGAGGGATCAAACCAAACACCGCCAATTTTTACGCCTTTTCTAAGTTACGACTTTTCTAAAGGCAACCCTCGTCTTGCGACCCCCATTGGAACCCCCCTTGGCTCACCTTATGGCATGATCAATGTGTTTGGGTGGTTTTCGTGTTAAAACCTTTTGCGGTCGAGGTCCTACCCGTATAAAGTTGATACATAGTGTGGTGATGGCGTATTTTTATGTCATCTCACATGATTTTCGTCAGCCGTCAAAAATTGTACAAAATATTGTATGACACTTAAACTTGAGTATTTATATTGCATACGTTATTTCGCCGACAGGTGTCCCTGCAAAAGTACGATACAGTACGATACACTCTACTGTACCTCTTGCTACTGTAACACTAATTAAGGTAAGTCTTACAGTAGACTACTAGGAAAAATATTCTAAGTTATTTTTACCTTATTGACTGAAATAAAGATTTATAAATTACAAAAGTATAATCGTGCGTTGTTACCACAATCGTGCTATCTTTAACCGCAACAAAGTTTACAAGATAACGATAAAATACTATATGACACATTCTAAAGTCGCGTGAAATGTACTTTAACGTACAATATTTCTAGTTGTTTGTTGTTTCTGCAGATCTTGGTATAAGTCTTATGCGCGGCAAACTCAACGCTATAAAAAAAATGTGATGAAAAACGCTTACCCATTACACCCTTCACACTATGGGGTAAAATTGTAGAAGAAACAATATAAAAAAGATGCAAAAAAACGTCATGGTAAACGTTTTGCGTAGATGGGGACCAAAAAAATGGATGGCACAAAAAAAACTGAAAAGTTGAGCGCAAAGTACGAACAAAGTGTACAAATTGTTCACAAATATTTATCGTTTAGATCAATCTTTGAGATCAAAACATTAACTTGTTTGAATTTTATTTTAAATGTACAATGAAGGGACAATAATTACTCACCGTCCAATTAAAACCCAAAGCGAAAATAAGAAAAGTGAGTGCCACACCCCGTCATTGGTGATGTCTTTTGTCAAAAAGTCGAAATAGAGTCGAAGGGTCGCTTGGATAGATTCACGGTGATGGTTGGTGATACACAATAACTTAGGTTAAAGGTAACCGAGGTGGTAGCGCCCAACGATAAACACACTGCTAATCACTAGAAGACGGTTGTTGCGGAAAATGGGTGGAGGAGGATGTCCCCAGTTTGGCGAGGGAATGCCTTTAGGGGTGCGAAATATGATTTTAAAACACAAATCTTTCCACACGGAGGGCACGACACCTTAGGTGAAGTGGTATTCAATGGTGGAGTCAAAGCGGGCTTACAAAGTGAATAGGAGGCGTGAAAGAGGATGGGAGATGATTTACTTATGGTGTGGGGAGAAGGATGCAAGGGTAGGTTGGACTGGTCAACCGAGGAGATGTGGCGTGAAAAGAGCGTTGTTTGAAATGGGGGATGGAAGGCGAATGTTGAGAATGCTCCCCAAAATGGAGGGGACGATAAGGGACAACACAAACAAAGAAGGATTTGTGCTTAAAGGTGGGGGGTGGGATGCAGTAGGGTTTGTAGGAGCTAGTGCTGGCGTGCCCTTATTTGTATGTACATCCTCACATGATGTGTGCAAAGGTTTGTAATTGTGGAAAGGATGGTGTACGCGGGAAATTCTAAGTTGGGTAGATGGTGAGTGACGGTATATGAGGTTTGAAGTGGAGGCCTGGAGGGTTAGGGGTTCTCATCTGAGGTGTGTGAACGGGGCCGATCTGGGCGAATCTATCGACCCCCATTTCCGATCGCGATACATCCATGCGGTTGGCCGCAGTTTTTTCTGCGCTCGACGCAATCAGTCACATGTTTGTTTCGGACGCTTTTTAGCCAACGCGGGACGCTGAAATAATTCACAATTATCTAGCGTCATCGCTACCCTATAATGTCATCGTACCTTTCTGTTAGTCAAACTTAGGGTACTTTCGTATATAACCGAAACTTTAGTCTTGTAAATATGTTTTTAGCGAAGATTATCTGTACCACTTTCAAAGCATTCGTATGTAAAGAAATGAATTCGTTACTTTAGATTGTGACGGATGTAGACGTGGGTGTAATTTGTGACAATTGTAGACGACTACAAAACTCGCGAGAATTGATGACATTTACAAAATAGAGACGATTATAGGCACCTAGGTAATAGTGACATTGTAGATGTTTAGGGTTTGTGACATTTTGACGTCACGCTCAAATTATGACAACCTCGACGTCATAAATTATAAAATTTCCGTCATGGTTTCCCGGATTTGTTTTGTAGTATTTTCTCACTCTACTTGCCATCAAAATACACCCAAACATAGTAACAAAAATTATTTTTAGAGATCTTTAATTTGATACTATTATTAATTTTTTTCATTGTAAGAATTGTGAGATGGACCCGGTAGTGGGAGCGGGAGAGAGAGAGAGAGGCACTTTCATGGACTTCGCTTTTGCGAAATGGCGTCTGTTGGTCTAGATCCCCTCCTCGGCCATTACACGGAAAACTTTTTTTTTTGGTATTCGGGCACAAAAAATGTTAAAAAATTCCGACACGTGCGACAGCATCTGACTATTCGCTCACCTCTTAGAAATTTATTTAAAATCACCTCGCGGGGTGATTTTATATAAAGTTTGAAGATGAGCTGAAAGGACGCGAAAGTGGGTCAGAATGCGCTAAATGACAAATTGCATTGCGCTAGACGACAATCTACAGTACATGTAAAGTTTTATGGTATCGTAACTTGTACGGCGGTAATTTCAATTTTCTGGTACGGCTACATATTTTCTTGTTTTTTTCTAAGTTATGGAGGAAAACAACAAAAAATAACTGTAACTTTAGCACATGCTAAAGTACCCTTAGTACAGCGCATTGCAATTGTACTACTTGATATTGTACAATTGTAAATTATATTTACTTTTTTTTGTCTATACGTGTTGTTCTTTTGTTTATCCACATACAATGCGGAAAATCATTTTTGTATAATGCGGTCGGAATGACAAATTGAAGTCAAATGTCGTAATGTGCATTCATTTATTTATATATTTTAGTCGTTACCTTAAGATTTTTTTCCGTGCAAATGGTTTAGGCAGATGAAGCATCATAGAAAGTCCACATCGGAAAGTACAGTACTGGACCGGTGACGCCGCGGCAAACATTGCAAAAAAATATCAGGTGAGGAAATTCGGAAATTGGCTCTACCCAATGCGACAAAAGACAGAGAATCGAATCAAGATCAGACCAGATTATAGGTCTAATTGAAATGCTTACTCAGGGTGGCGTTCCATCAGGAAATGTTGTAATCGTACGGCGAACATAACTTCGTGAATCGTTATTAGAATATATAAATTATTAGTATCAATAATACATTAGTGTCATTGATGCTAATTTGTGTATCAATACCATCGTCAAAAAAATGTTTAATTATAATTTCTCCTTAACGCTCATTTAGGTGTATAAGATCCGCCGTCATGACATACAGGTTAAAATTGAAACTCTGAGACCTTCATAAGTCCTTAAAGTGGACAGCTTCCAAGAAGCCTATAGGATAACCCTGACCCCTTTGTGTTTCAGCAAGAACAACTGCCACCTTGGCAGACAAAAACTCTGAACCAACTTCACCCTTGTGAAGGCAAGACTTCCTTGAGTAGATAGCAAAAAGAATCTCTGAATTTGCTCCCCTGAGCAGTAAGTTATAGAGGGTCAAAGTTGACCTTTTGTACAAAAGCTCTTTGGGAGAGAGGGTCCTATCTACCAATTTTCTAAGTCCTATCTCTCTCACAAACTCTATCTACTGGTGTACGACACCAATCATATTAATCTGTCGTACATAAAAGTACAGCCGGCGGTGTACTTTATGTACGGAAATTGTACGACATGGCCTAAATGTCGACACATGTTATATCCGGATGCGGTGCCGTAATCCCCAGAGATACCGCGATCCAACGCAATTTCGCCACGTGTCATCTGATGGGGCGATGACCATAAACCGCCGAGAATCTCTTCCGCGATCTTGGCTTTCTTCCCGGTCGTCTGATTAAATGCAGATTTAAATCGGAGCTGTCATAAATACATGCGCGGTATTTGTTTCGTAAAAGAAACAAAATGCGCGGTACTTGTTTCTTGTACATACTGTAATCCGTAAGTTTACATAACGGGTTCTATGTAACGGTAAACATCCGTCGTTAAATGAATTTTCCGACGTCGTAACATATGAATACAAATCAAACCTAATAGTATGTATCGAAACTTCTAGACTTAACGGCTAAGGCTACCGGCGCTTTGATGGTCGGCAGGTGTCAGGATCAAATCCTGTCACCGACATATACTTTTTAGTAAATAAACCTTCCTACAAGTAAATAGAATAATCTATTTTCCGTAAACCTTTGGATAGCCTAGGTAGCCATGGCTCAAGCTTCCTCTCCAACTTCTCACTGACTGCAACAAGTGTGGGAGTTTAAGAGAGAAGTTAGAGACAGACTTCCTCGGCTTCTTTCTATATTCCAATTTAGACCTAGAAAATAATGAAATAACCATTGATTTCTACACTCCCCTTATTTTCTAGTCAATCTTTAATTTCAGACCACACTTCTCCCTGCAGAAAATTAGTTTAGGGGAAGGCACAAGTTTGGTCATCATATCTGCTACCATCTCACTATCTGGTCAATACTCTAAACTGATTATTTTGTTTTCTACTTTCTCTCTAACAAAGCTGAGTCTAATGTCCATGTGTTTAGCTTTAAAATGATGTTTAGGATTGGCAGAAATAGCGATTGCAGCCTGATTATCACAAAAAAATTTATGCACACCACTCTTAAGGTTACCAAGCTCACCAAGCAAAGATTTGACCCACATCAATTCTTTTACAGCAGAGCTAGAGGCCATATACTCAGCCTCCATGGTGGACTGAACAATAACCTTTTGTTGTTTGCTACTCCAACAGCAAGCCCCATCACCCACATATAATACATATCCAGAAGTACATCTCCTCATCGGAGCATCACCATAACTGGCATCACTCCAAGTAGTGATGTGAGTATTCTCCCCACCCAAATGCAACCATAGATCCCTAGTTCCTATCAGATATCTAAGGACTCTCTTAGCTTCCTCCCAATTGTTCGTAGTGGGTGCATTTAAACTTCTACTCAGCACTCCTACAAATGTAGCTAAATCCGGTCGGGTACTATTTATAAAATATATTAGGCTTCCCACTACTTGCTTGTAAGGAATAGTCTGAATGAACTTCTGTTCTTCAAGAGATAATTTCTCGTCTAAGACTATGACTCCTTCTTCCTCACTCCCCTCACTTCCCTTCAACTCCATTGGAGTTGTACAACTATTAGTTTTATCCATCTGAAATTTTTCCAGCATGTTCGCTTTTGCTTTTTTCTTTGAGTTAATTTTATAATCTTTCTTTCTCGGTCTCTTTCTACTTGAATTCCCAAAATATATTTTGCTTCTCCCATATCCTTCATTTCAAATCTCCCTTTAAGATCGGTTTTCAGTTTATTAAATTTTTACATTGATTTACTTAAAACAAGTAAATCATCAACATAAATTGCAATATATATAATACCTTCATCATCCTCAAAAACATAGATTGAGTGATGTGAGCTGATCCGGATATCTCCCAAAACGGTAAAAAACTCATCAAGCTTCTTATTCCACTGTCGAGGCGCCTGTTTCAAACCATAAAGAGATTTAATCAGCCGGCCTACCTTACTCTCATCTCCTTCCTCCACAAACCCTTCCGGTTTTTCGCAAAAGATCTCTTCTTCCAATTCTCCATGCAAAAAGGCTGTCTTGATGTCCATATGGTGCACTTCCATATCTTCAGCTAGAGCCAGACTGAGAAGTATGCGGACGGAGGGAAATCTGACGATCGGGGCAAAGGTTTCCTTGTAGTCAATTCCCTCAATTTGTGTAAATCCCTTTGCCACTAATCTGGCCTTGTAGCGCTCGATTGTGTTATCTGGGTTCAGTTTTAATTTGAAAACCCACTTACAACCGATTGGTTTTCGGTTAGGTGGACAATCCACCAGCTCCCAAGTATCGGCTCCATAATTGAGGCCATCTCCTCATTGATGGCTGTCTTCCACCGGTTTCTTTCTGGACAAGTCATCGCCTCTCCATAAGTCTGAGGTTCATCTTGATGAGATAGTTTTGTTACCTTGTTATTAACATGTTTTTCTTGCAATCTTTTGCTACTTCTCCTCCCCCCCTCAAAATCTGAGGCCGGAATAGATGGTTCTCGTGGATTCTTTCGAACAATCTCGGCTTCTCCCCTATCCCTTGATTCCGAATCAATTTCCACCACGTCTTCCGCTTCGGGTAGAGTTGTCACTGGAGTTTCCACAGCCGAGTCCTTTTCGGTCTGATTTGTACCTGCAAGAATGTCATCTTCTCTAAAACCTAGATAGTTAGGAAGCTCAAAGTCATCGGAATTTTCTGACTCAAATCTGATTTTTACTGACTTTGTATATTTGAAGGGATCCACAGACTTTCCTTCATCCATAACTACTAGATGCTTTACTAAGATTATATCTTCCCTTTTTAGATCATAAACTCTATATCCTTTAACATCCTCATCATATCCTAATAAGTATCCCGGTTTTCTTTTAGGATCTAGCTTCCAATTAGACCGATCTGTCTCTAGACTGAATACTTGACTGCCAAAAACCTTTAAGTGGGATATGTCTGGTTTACGGCCGGTCCATCTGTCATAAGGTGTTTGATATTTTATAGCTGAAGTAAGAACTATATTCTTGAGGTAATTAGCACAGTTCATTGCTTCTGCCCAAAACCTTTTTCCTATCTTTTTATCTGACAACATACTTCTAGCACTATCACTTAGTGTTCTATTTAACCTTTCAGCTACCCCATTCTGTTCCGGATTTTTTGGAACTGTCTTTTGGTGTTGGACCCCATCTTCCCTCAGAAAATCCTCAAACTGGTTAGAAGTATACTCTCCACCATTGTCACTCTTTACTCTCTTGATTGGAGTTTCATGGAGTTTTTCGCTCCATGCTTTATATTGTCTAAAACAATCCTGAGCTTCTGACTTGTTTTTCAAAAAATACACCCGGGAATACCGAGACCAATCATCAGTGATAGTCATCATAAATCTCTTCCCCCCCGGTGAGGGCACTTTAGCCGGTCCCCAAATATCTATGTGTACTAGATCTATAATTTTTTCTCCCTTATAGGTGGTTGTTTTAGGAAAGGGTAATCTGTGTGCTTTACCTTGAGCACATCCACTACAATCACTTATATTATCACTCTCACTGAACTAAATTTCTTCCACCACTCCCATCTTTTTCATCTCTCTTAACTTATCCAGATTCACATGCCCAAGCCTCTAATGCCACATGATAATATCATGAACACCAGCATAATAAAGTTTCTTCATTTCATTACCTCAAATCAGCCTAAACATCCCATGGCTACCTTTATCAGCAATGAAATAGACATCCTCCTCAAAACTACTAGTAAAGACTCCTTCACTAGTGCTAGTAAAAAAAACCATTATCATCTAATATAGACGTAGAGATGAGGTTTTTGTTCAGCTCCGGAATAAACAATACATCGGAGAATGTAACTATAGATGTCTTTCCTTCTACTAACACTTTCAGATCTACCGATCCTACAAGAGCAGTGGTGACTATCCTCCCATCCCCGTACTCAATCTCTACGGTGGGAATCTCTCTTATCTTAGTGAACAGGTGCCTATCCTTACACATGTGCATGGAGGCACATGAACCTATATTCTAGCCCGCTTCACCTTTCAATCCATCGTAAGCACATTTCTGCCTTCGTGGAATTTCGACCTCGTTTTTCGCCTCCAACTCCTCATCCAAAAGGAGATCATCGTCCTCGTCCTCGGATTCAGCCTCATGTACTTGTGTCAGAAGGGCCTTTTTCTTTCCTCTCGGGGTACCACCGGTCTGCCCCTCCTTTAATTGAAGCTTGGTTAGCTTAGTGCACTCTGCCATATAGTGCCCCGGTTTCTTACAAAAATTAACATAAACCTTTGGGAGCCCTTGGTCCGAACTCGTCGGCCTGATTTTTTCTGCTCCCTACCCCTATAGTTTCCGACCGGTTTCCGGGAATCCTTGTTCCTCCAATCGGTCGAAGTTGTCAAGGCTTGGCCACTCTTTCCTCCCCTTTGGATCTCAATCGTATTCTCCGGAACGAGAATCATCCCTACCACTGAGTTCCATATCCACCTTCAGTCCGGCAAGTCCTGCACACAGTTGACTATGTTCTCGAACTCATTGGGTAACTTCATCAGTAAACCGTTAACCTATTCTTTTTCGCTAAAATCTTTTCCCGCACTCTCTAGCTCCATGAAGAGTGTAGCAAGCTCATTGCAAAAATCCAACATTTTCCCCCATTTGTATACATATTCCTTAACTTTCTGATCAGCCAACTGTTGTTGCTGAATCGTACCACTTTGGTACATCTCTATGAGAGCCATCCACAGATCGGATGCCTTTTCTACCTGCAAAGGAGAACATGCGAGTCCTTGAGTAAAATGGCGTAGGATGAAGTGCATTGCTGCCATGTTGTTGAAATCTTAGGTTTGAGTATCATTCTCCTTGTTCCTCAGAATAGGTGACATGAATGCTAAACCGGTTGCTATTAGTGTGGTTGTCTCCTTCTCCGTTCCTTTGTCCACCACATCTCCTTCCTTTATCTCCTCCGTTGAAGATGAACCTGCTTTCTTTGTGAATCTGCTTCATTCAAACCATGGAGGAATTCCAAGACTTGATGGACGCCCCAATCGTCCACTCACTATCCCCCAAAACCTTTTTTTGCATAGAGCTCTTATCATGATACTTTCCCAGTATATAAAGCCAGTTCCATTAAAGATTCGTACCCTAGAGGGTGGGCCCATAACGTGAAACTCTAAGACCTCCATAAGTCCTTAGAGTGGACAGCTTCCAAGAAGCCTATAGGATAACCCTGACCCCTTTGTGTTTCAGCAAGAACAACTGCCACCTTGGCAGACAAAAACTTTGACCTACTTCACCCGTGTGAAGGCAAGACTCCCTTGAGTCGATATTAAAAAGAATCTCTGAATTTGCTCCTCTGAGCAGTAAGTTATAGAGGGTCAAAGTTGACCTTTTGTACAAAAGCTCTTTGGGAGAGAGGGTCCTATCTACCAATTTTTCTAAGTCCTATCTCTCTCACAAACTCTATCTATTGGTGTACGACACCAATCATATTAATCTGTCGTACATAAAAGTACAGACGGCGGTGTACTTTATGTACGGAAATTGTACGACATGGCCTAAATGTCGACACATGTAATATTTGGATTCGGTGCCGTAATTACCAAAGATACCGCGATCCAACGCAATTTCGCCACGTGTCATCCGATGTGGCGATGACCTTAAACCGCCGAGAATCTCTTCCGGGATCTCGACTTTCTTCCTGGTCGTCCGATTAAATGCAGATTTCAATCGGAGCCGTCATAAATACATGCGCGGTTTTTGTTTCGTAAAAGAAACAAAATGCGCGGTACTTGTTTCTTCTACATACTGTAATCCGTAAGTTTACATAACGGGTTGTATGTAATCGTAAACATCTGTCGTTAAATGAATTTTTCAACGTCGTAACATATGAATACAAATCAAACCTAATAGTATGTATCGGAACTTCTAGACTTAACGGCTAAGCCTACCGGCTACCGGCGCTTTCACGGTCGGCTGGTGTCAGGATCAAATCTTGTCACCAACATATACCTTTTAGTAAATAAACCTTCCTACATGTAAATAGAATAATCTATTTTGCGTAAACCTCCGGATAGCCTAGGTAGCCATGGCTCTAGCTTCCTCTCCAACTTCTCAGTGACTGCAACAAGTGTGGGAGTTTAAGAGAGAAGTTAAAGACAAACTTCCTTGGCTTCTTTCTATATTCCAATTTAGACCTAGAAAATAATGAAATAACCATTGATTTCTACAAAAATAGGTATAAGTACAAAATCTGACAATCCGTACCAATCTCGTCCTTCTAGTGTAATTAATTCCTAATTCTAGTTCAAGTTTGCGGGTAAATAATTATTACGCCATTCATAATTATACACTAAAATAGATAGGAGTAAAAACCGTCGAAATGTACATGTTAAAATGTGTGTATTTTCTAGGTATGTATTTGTCTATGTTGAAAAGAACTAATTAATATTCACTTCTTAATTTAGACTCTAGAATGTGAAGAGAGAGATGAAACTCTGAGACCTCCATAAGTCCTCAGAGTGGACAGCTTCCAAGATGCCTCTAGGATAATCTTGACCCCTTTGTGAAAATTTGAGACATCCATAAGTCCTCAGAGTGGACAGCTTTCAAGAAGCCTCTAGGATAATCCTGACCCCTTTGTGTTTCAGCAAGAATAACTGCCACCCTGGTAAACAAACACTCTGACCACCTGCACCGTTGTGAAGTCAAGACTCCCCTAAATCGATAGCAAAAAGAATCTCTGAATTTGCTCCCCTGAGCAGTAAGTTATGGAAGGTCAAAGTTGACCTTTTGTACAGAAGCTCTCTGGGAGAGAGGGTCCTATCTCCTAATTTTTCGAAGTCCTATCTCTCTCACAGACTCTATCTACTGATGTACGGAACCAATCAGAATACAGTTCCGTACGCAAAAGTACAGCAACCGGTGTACTTTATGTACGGAAATTGTACGACATGGCCTAAATCTCGACACATGTCATATCCGGATTCGGTGCCATAATCTCCGGGGATTCCACGATCTAATGTAATTACGCCACGCGTCATCTGATGTGGCGATGGCCATAAACCGCCAAAATCTTCTTCCGCGATCTCGGCGCTAATTCCGGCCGTCCGATTAGAATCGAATTTAATCGTAGCCGTAATAAATACATGCGCGGTATTTGTTTCATTTACGAAACAAATGCGCGGTACTGATTTTTGTCCGTACCGTAAGTCGTACATTATATATTACTGGATCTAT
>JBBHKE010001751.1:97193-134557 GCA_037447655.1 Zygnema cylindricum
TTACTTTGTTTCTTTTAAATAATACGACCACAAGTACTATAATACTACACCGTATTCTCCGAACCTGTACACTTAGATCTATTCAATTCTCTCTACTTTTTCTGAACACCAGCATAATAAATTTTCTTTGTTTCATTACTTAAGATCAGCCTAAACATCCCATGGCTACCTTTCTCAGCAATGAAATAGACATCCTCCTCAAAACTAGCAGTAAAGACTCCTTCCCTGGTGCTAGTAAAAAACCCTTATCATCTAATACACATGTAGTGATGAGATTTTTGTTCAGCTCCGGGATAAGCAATACATCGGAGAATGTTACTATGGATGTCTTTCCTTCTACTAACACTTTCAGATCTACCGATCCTACAAGAGTAGTGGTGACTATCCTCCCAAACCCGTACTCTATCTCTACGGTGGGAATCTTTCTTATCTTACTGAACAGGTGCCTATCCTTACACATGTGTATGGAGGCACTTGAATCTATAATCCAGCCTGCTTCACCTTTCAATCCACCGTCAGCACATTTTTGCCTTGTAGAATTTCGACCTCTTTTTTCGCCTCCAACTCCTCATCCAAAAGGAGCTCATTGTCCTCGTCCTCTGATTCCACATCATGTACCTATGTCACAAGGGCCTTTTTCTTTCCTCTCAGGGTTCCACCGGTTTGCCCCTCCTTTGACCACTGCTCGGTTAGCTTAGTGCACTCTGCCATATAGTGCCCTCATTTCTTACAAAAATGACATAAACCTTGGGGAGCCCTTGGTCCGAACTCGTCAGTCTGATTTTTCTGCTCCCTCCCCCTATAGTTTCCGACCGGTTTTCAGGAATCCTTGTTCCTCCAATCGGTCGCAGTTGCCAAGGCTTGCCCACTCTTTCCTCCCCTTTGGGTCTCAATCGTATTCTCCCGAACAAGAATCATCCCTACCACTGAGTTCCATATCCACCTTCAGTCCGACAAGTCCTGCACACGGTTGACTATTTTCTCGAACTCATCGAGTAACTTCATCTGTAAACAGTCAACCTTTTATTTTTCACTAAATGTTTTCCCGCACTCTCTAGCTCCTTGAAGAGTGTAGCAAGCTTATTGCAAAAATCCAGCATCTTCCCCCCTTTATATACATACTCCTTAACTTTCTGATCAGCGAACTGTTGTTGCTGAATCATACCACTTCGCTACATCTCTATGAGAGCCATCCAAAGATCAGATGCCCTTTCTACCTGCAAATGAGGACATGCAAATCCTTGAGTAAGATGGCGTAGGATGAAGTGCTTTGCCGCGATATTGTTGAAGTCCCAGGTTTGAATATCATTCTCGTCGTTCCTTGGAATAGTTGACATGAATGCTGAACTAATTGCTATAGGTGTGGTCGTCTCCATCTCCGCTCCTTTGTCCACCACCTCTCCTTCCTTTGTTTCCTCCGTTGAAGGTGAATCCTCTTTCCTCGTGAATCTGCTTCCTTTAAACCCTGGAGGAATTCCAAGACTTGATGGACGCCCCACTCGTCCACTCACTATCCCCCAAAACCTTTTTTCCCATAGAGCTCCTATCATCATACTTTCCCAGTATATGAAGCCACTTCCATTAAAGATTGGTACCGAAGAGGGTGGGTCCATAACGTGAAACTCTGAGACCTCTATAAGTCCTCAAAATGGACAACTTCTAAGAAGCCTCTAGGATAACTCTGACCCCTTTGTGTTTCAGCAATAAAAACTACCACACTGGCAGAAAATAACTGACGACCTTCACCTTTGTGAAGGCAAGACTCTCCTGAGTCAATAACAAAAAGAATCTCTGAATTTGCTCCCCTGAGCAGTAAGTTATGAAGAGTCAAAGTTGACCTTTTGTATAGAAGCTCTCTAGGAGAGAGGGCCCTATCTACCAATTTTTCTAAGTCTTATCTCTCTCACAGACTCTATCTACATATGTACACAGCCAATCATATTGCACTTCCGTACACAAAAGTACAGCTGTTGATGTACTATCTATACGAACATTGTACGACATGCCCTAAATGTCGACACATGTCATATCCGGATTCGATGCCGTAATCTCCAAAGATACCGCGATCCAACGTAATTTCGCCACGTGTCATCCGATGTGGCAATGACCATAAACCGCCGAGAATCTCTTCCGCGATCTCGGCTTTTTTCCCGGCCGTTCGATTGAATGCAGATTTTAATCGGAGTCGTCATAAATACATGCGCGGTATTTATTTCGTTTAAGAAACAAATGCGCGGTACTCGTTTCCTATACATACCGTAAGCCGTACTTTTACATTACTAGATCTATGTATCCTGGAAACAGTTTGAGTTAAATGAATTATCCTACATGGAAATGTATTAATAAATAACAAACCCTTCATTACGTAACACTGGTTCTAGACTTAACGGATAAGGCTACCGGCTATCGGCTGGTTTCAGTCCGTCAGGTACTAGGATCAAATCCTGGTTGAAACTTATGCCTTTTAGTAAATAAACCCCTAATGGTAAATAAACTAATATATTTTCCCTTAAACCTCTGGATAGCCTAGGTAGCCATGGCTTTAGCTTCCTCTCCAATTTCTTAGGGACTTCGACAAGTGTGAGAGTTGGAGAGAGAAGTTAGAGATAGACTGCCTCAGCTTCTTTCTATATTTCTATTTAGACCATGAAATTACTTAAAAATAGACCATCAATTTCTTTAGTTACAATTATTTTTAGTCGTTTTCCTCCATAACTTAGAAAAATAAGAGAAAATCCGCAGCCGTACCAAAAAGTAGAAATTACCACCGTACAAGTTGCGTTACCCTGAAACTTTATACGTACAGTAGTTTGTCGTCTAGCGCGATACAATTTGTCGTTTGGTGCATTTTGACCCACTTTCGCGTCCTTTCATCACATGTTCAAGTTTTACATCATATCACCTCGCGAGGTGATTTGAAATAAAGTCGAATAAGGTGAGCGAATAGGCGGACACTGTCACACATGTTTGAAGTTTTTTACAATTTTTGTGCGCGGAGTACCATAGTAAAAACACACTGCACGTTTCTAGCATGTGCGTAATGTTTTGCGTGCGGTGATCCGTACACGGTCGTCTCTCTCAAAAACACGTGTCTTCACACATACGGTGTATGAAAAATCTTGGCCACATGTTGGCAAGTGGGAAGACGATAAACAAAACCGCAAATTGTGTGCAACATCGAGAGGTATTTTAGGGTTTCAACACATAGACAATGAGGCGTACGCACATTACGAAGTTACAAAAATTGTACAGCGTGCGGAGAAACGCCTCAAATTGAAGGCGAGTGGAAGTTTCGCCTCATTTTATGAACCACTTCATATGTCACAATTCTTCGTACACGTCTACGTAAGTCACTTTTTTAAGTGACAAGTTATTTGCGTTTACATCCGAATGCTCTGAAATCTGTACGGAGAATCTTCGATAAAAAACAAAGTAACAAGACTAAGTTTTGGTTACATGCGAAAATACCCTAATTCTCTATCGATCCATGTGCAACTCAACCCTGTTACTATTTTATTTCATTTTGCGGCCAATACAATATGGGTCTTAAGGGTATATTGTATTTTTTGCGTACAGCAGGCATATTGTATGGGTGTACTTTCACCTACTTTTGAACGATGATCCAAACAGTCATTGCGATGGCCGCGTCAAATAGGGCAGCAATTAGGGCATGAACACGTGTCAGCCGCTTTTATTTGGACGGTTAACTGCACTAACTGCTCCGCAACAATATCGAAGATAAAATCTGAGCCGTCCACGTATGGGAATTCGCTATCATTTTTGCGCTGTCGCCTATCGTTTTGTCCTTTCTGATTTGGATTTGTCAGAGCCTAGGATTAGGGTGAAATTTCCATCAGACGAAAAGCAACGGTATTTTCAATAAATTTTCAATTTTACACGTGTCGTATCTGACTTTTTTTCTTTAAATAACATCACAAAAGATACGATTCAGATTCTCCAAGGGTCCTGGCGAACATATTGACCGTTCGATTATATTTGGATTTCTTTCGCGAATCGAACGTTCCATCCGACGCTGTTATGTACTACCCACGTCGTCACAGAACGTGTAAAATCGCTACACGTGGATACTTTTCGTAGTATTGGTTTTGACGATTTACGGACTACCACCAAAATTTCCACACGTAGCTAAGGCCATGTACTTTCTGACAAAGTGGACGCGAATCGAATAAAATGTAAACCAAAAGTCTTTGCCGGAAGATATCCCGTCAGGCGTCAGACCGTCACGCTCCCTTCCATGCAACTTCGTGGGTTTCCCGCGCTTCGAGTTTTCGTTTCGAAAAGTCAAAGGCTGTAAAAGCAGGCGTTTGAAAAAAAAAAAGCGCCTGCTAAGAAAAGGATATTTTTTGTTTTTTTCTAAGAAAAGGGGGCTTTAAGGGTACAATGACATAGTACGCAAATATCTTTTAGTGATTTAGTATGAAGGTGTTGGTTCTACATTGAAATTGGTCGATTTGTGAAACCTAAAACAATTTTCGATATCTGATCTATAATATACGTAGTAGTAGTACCACTCAGGGCCCATGTGATTAAGGGTTCTTTGTTGTCGTTTTCCTCCAACGCAAAAATCTTCAGTACCAAAATAATGGATATACCACGGTACAATTTGCATCATCTTTCAACTTTAAATGTAATATAGTTTGTCGTCTTGCGCGTTTTGAACCACTTCCGCGTCACTCCAACTCATTTTCAAATTTTTGTTGAAATTTTGGTTAAGGTAACAAGTAAGAGCGAATAGGGAGATAATTTGGCACAGGTCACGCGTTTTCAAAACTTTTTTGCAAGACGCTGAGTACCAAAAAAAATTACCACTCCAGAGTCGTGGATGGGGTTTCGTGCAACATATGCCATTTCAAAAAAGCGAAGTACGTGAAGATGCCTCTCTTACTCTCCCTATTCCACTACTACGTCTACCTCACAATTCTTGGAATGAAACAACAATAATGGTTTAAAATGAAACATCTCTAAAAAAAAAAAAAAATGATCTTTGGGCATAGTTTGATGGCAATTGGAGTGAGAAAAGATGAAAAAACAAAATCGGCAATATACGGCAAATTTTTTGGAATTAGTGACGTCAACGCTATCAAAATTGAGCATGACATCAAAATGACACAAACCCTACACATCTACATTGTCACAAGAAAATAGACGTCCACAAGCGTCGATATTTTGTAAACGTCATCGATTGTTGCGAGTTTCGTAGTCGTCTACAACCGTGACAAATTCCACCCACGTCTACCTCCGTCACAAATTAAAGTAACAATTTTGTTGTTGAACATTGAAACAATTTGAAAAGTATTACAGAGAATTTTGTTAAAAAAAAAGTAAAAAGAATAAGTTTTATCTACATGGGAACATGTCCCCAAAACAGTAAACATAGCTTTATAGACATTACTTGATGGCACCGAGTCCTCAATATTACAACCAGTAATGTTATTTGTACAATTACAAATATCTCCCATGGAACCACATTCTTGGGATGAAAAAAAATGTAAAAGTTTGCAAAATCTTACTCGTCGTCAGCAAATTGGTTGCCAAATTTGGGAGCCGATTCCAAATATGACGTGTTAAAAAATTGGAGTATAGACTTATGTCCCTTTAGCTTAGGAGCAACCTTTCTTTTGCAGTGAAGATTCTCATTGCTACACCACCCCTCGTTATTAGCGTTAATAACACTAATTTTATCGTGAATATTTTTTGGCCCAGAATCATAAACTAGTGTTATTCACATTCAAAAGAGAATCAACGCCAATATGGAAAGTTTTTATTTAGTGTTTGCTCTTTTATGTTATGTTCGTAGAAATTAGCGATATACGTCTGTATGTTTTAGTATAGAACGTGACATCTCATTTCTACAACGCTAAGTGCAATTCACATGTGTATTAAAGACTTGTATTTGATAAACCATATTGAAGCGTAAATTTAGCTACAATTGCAAAATTTGTACTCTAATTTGTATTTACGATTTCAAATCCCCACAAGTACGTCGCCTGGTGGATGTTGTCATGGAAATTATTGTATATTTATACTTGGAATAATATTGATGGCACCTCAGCGTACACGATTCGCAAAGTGGCGTTAAGTGCCATAATTAACGTTAATGGTTTTTGTTTTTTACGACAAATCTACATAAAATAGCGTTCACAACAAAAAAATAGCGTTTATTTCTTTTAATGAATGATGGGCAGTTTCCAGTCTTCAAAACAAAAGTCATCAGACAAAAAATGTGACTCAAAGTCATGACATCTATAGATGCTAATAATTTTGTGTCCCGGTTCACATCTATGATCTCCATGGTTGTGGGCCTTAAATTGTATATGGGTTGTCTAGTCTAGGTTTTTTTGCATTTTGTAGGTGGTCTAGCTTTGGTATTATTTTGTTTTGGTTTTTTTCTTTTGTTAGTATTGTTCTGTTTCGTTTATGTTTTTAGGTGTAGATTACTTTCCTGTGACTCTTGTAGTCTCCAAATGTTTTTGTCAGTTTTACCCCTTTTTTACACAGATGGCAACTTTTGCAATAAAGACTTTTCTATTTGATACGCTAGACGTCAAATTGTTTTGTGACATTGTAAACGTCTACACAGCCCATCATTATTAGCATTAAGGGTTTATAAGTGTCTATGCGAAATAAGATTTAATATTACAATTTCAGTTTAAGGATCCGTGGCAGATTAAAGTCCACTTCCTTAAATTGTCTTGCTAACACTATTTTATGACTTTCGGCCAAAAAAAGTCTCGACTTAACTACAGTACACCACGAATCGTAATAAGAGTAATGAAAAAATTAGAGTACAAAAACTAAAAAAAAAAAATAGAGTAATGAACGCTAATTTATGTGATAGAGCTTTTTCAACTACGAAGTTTACTCTAATTTATTTAAGTACTCTAATTTGGCACGCTAATATCCTCTACTGTAAATAAGGTATTCGTACAAAATTTGGCAAAACGTACAGTTTATCGTCACTATGACATTTGCACTACGCAGTTTGTTAAAACGCAGTTACATGATAACGGTCTATATTAAATCATTATTTGTACTTTTTTACTTAATAAAGTACAATTTTGCACGGTCGGAGGTCGTTCGTACTCCACACTATTTAAAAAAAACCTATATTGGAATTAAAAACGCAAATTAAACTTTACCTTAAATAGAATAATGACAAAATTATTATCATTTACTCTATTTCATGTGATAGAGTCGAAATTTCGAGCGACCGAATTAGAGTAATTTACTCTAATTACGATTCGCGGTGTAGTATACATTTTTTTTTTTCGAAAAAAAAAATCCCGATTAGTGATAATAACACTATTTGTTTTTTACGCTATTTATTCCTTTACTCTAATAGCGATTGACGGTGTACTGTACCAGTGAATCAAGGATTTTAAGATAATATTTGAACGACTATTTGTATAGAAGTACAAAAGTACTATTTTTTGTTTTGTGGATAAATATAATTATATAATGATGTAGAAATTAAAGTATATTTTAGTATTTTCTAGGTTTTGTAAAATACAGAAAAGAAGCAGAGGCAATCTGCCTTTAACTCCACTCTCCAGCTCCCACACTTTTCGCAGTCACTAAAAGTTGGAGAGGGAGATAAAGCCATGGCCGCCTATGCTATCCCGACGGAAACAGACATTAGGTTGGTAGATTTTACCAAAAAAATTCTTGAAGGACCCAGGATTTAAACCGATACCAGTCGTCTGTCAAGTTAGCCGGTAGCTAGTTACCTTAGCCAATTAGTCTAAGATCAAAGTTAGAGGATATAAGGTTTGGTAGCTATTTAAATGTTAACACGTAGGCTATTTCATTTAATGGGATATTTAGACATAGATACACTTTGTAATATACGACGTACATAACATCCGAAACGGATACCGCGCATCTTAATTCGAAGACGAAACAACTATTGCGCGAGTATTTATCATGGCCAAGACTATAATCCGGTTTAATCGGACGACCACGAAGCATGTCGAGATTGCGGAATAGGTTTTGGGCGGTTTGCGTCCACATCACATCAATTGCCACGTGGCACAATCACATTGGATTACCACATCTTCGGGGATTACAGAAACGAATCCAAAAGTGACATGTGTCAACTTGTTGGCCATGTCGTACAATGGCCGTACAGAAAGTACACCGGCACATGTACCTTTATGTACGATACAGTATTATGATTGGTGTCGTATTTCAGTAGATAGAGTTTTAGAGACAGATGTTGAAATGTATGTATTTTCTAGGTCTATATAAAGGGAAAATTGGTAAAGAGGAAGTCAGCAAAAGCAGCTTGCCTCTCGCTCCACTCTTCAAACCCCCACACTTGTCGCAATCACTAAAGGTTGGAAAGACAACTAGAGCCATGGCTGCCCATGCTGCCTAGAGAGGGAGACACGCTGTAGTTTTTGGTAGGTTTACCAAAACTGTCTTGACGGACCCAAGATTAGATCCTGGTACCTGTCGTCCTTCAAGAAGTAGGTAGCTGGAAGCTTTATCTTGTAGTCTAGGACATATGCTACAATATATAGGGTACGATAAATATATAAACATATATAGTTAGACTAATTCATTTAACGACATATTAAGACATAGAAACAGTTTGTATTGTACGGACTACGCGTTATCTCGAAATAGATATCGCGCATTTGTTTCAAATGAGAAACAAATATCGCGCAATTATTTAGACAACCAATTTCAAATGTCGGTCTTAATCGAACAACCATGGTGGTAGCTGGGATTCCGGAGTGGGCGGCTTAGCGTTTTCGGGCACCGCCACTCCGAATGACACGTGGCAGGATCCGGGAGGATTGCGAGATTTCCGAAACGTAAGATAATTCCGGATGTGATAAATGTCACATTATGGCGAAGTCGTACATTGACCGTACAAAAAGTACGACGCTGCCTGTTCTTTCTTGTACGGTACAGTCTTATATTTGGACCGTATACCTTATATATTGGATAAGTATACCTCGATACTAGGGAGCTTAGAGAGGGGTTTTAGGACTTAGAATAGTTTTGCCAGGTAGTCGCCTCTCTCCTAAAGAGCATCTGTATAAATAGGCAAACTTAGACATTTAATTAACTCTCAGTCTCTAGACCATTTTTAGTGATTATTTTTGTTGCGGACTCAAGGGGGTCCTGGCTACACAAGGGTGTAGTCAGTCAGAGTTTTTGCCTGCCAGGGTGGCTGTATTTCTAAGGGAAAGTGAAAGTGGGTGAATATGTCCAAAACTCATATTCTAACTTTGCATTCTGTGGGCGAATTCAGCACACAAACAGTTTTATTCCAAAGGGGTGAAGTAATATTGGGGTTCTGATCATCAATGGTTTAATCATTTGGGTTTGTATGTATTTGGAGTCGGTACTAACTAGATAAGCTTCTTAAGAGCTACCTACTCTAAGGACTAATGGAGGTCTCAAAGTTTCAGGTAATGGGCCCACCATCTAGGGTGCCTATGTTTGATGGAACAGACTACACTAATTGGGAGTTTACGATGGAGGGATTGCTTTTCGAAAAGCACTTATGGGGAATTGTTTCAGGACAAGAGAGGTGTCAGCCACCGAGCTTTGGTGGAGCTCACTACGGAGATTCATTTGGGACTTCCTAGGAAACCAACCGGGTTTCAGAAGCAACAGAAGGTGCAGGGAAAATCATTGCCATGGAAGGGGTTAAAGGGGAGAAAGGTAAACGAACACCTATGATGATGGGAGCTAGGCTCTCGGCTATGGTCCCTATTTTACGGGTTATAACTAAAACTTAAGAAATTAACAGAAGAATTTGGGAATATAATAACACTATAGCAAAGCATCTCATACTTAGGAATGCGTTTAAGTCTATAGCTATCACTCTTTTAAATCTAACGAAGTCTTAAGAAATATGGGAAACACTAAGACAGATTTATAAGAGTGAGACTATACAGATGCAGCAGTTAGTAAAACAAGAAATAGGGGCCTATGTTTATAAAGGCGGTAGCATGGTAGAGTTTTGCAATGATATTGTTGCGTTATATATTAAGCTTGCTAGTGCAGGATATGTAGAATCTGAGGAGAGAAAGATTAAAACACTAATCATGAAACTCCCAGATGAGTAAAAAAACATCATTAACCGTATGCAGGAAATAGATGGCTCCTTATAGACTTGGAGCATTACCATGGGGATAATTATTGTGAGGGAAAGCACTTTGGTGCTTTGTAGGGGAAGTAACAAGGTGAATGCACTAACAACTGGTGGTGACTGGCGGAAGCGTGACGAGAGGAACGGCGGTGACGATCGAAAGCGTGATGAGAGGAAGAAAGACAAAGGTAAACCTTATCGGAATTTCGGTGAAAAAAGAGTGAGAGGAAAAGTAAGGGGAGCTTTGAAAAATGGGGTTGCTTCTTTTGTAGGGAGTCGGGTCACTATATGGAGGAGTGTCCTAGTTTGGAAGAAATTAGAAGTTGGAATGATGATGAGGAGGAACAAGGGGAAGAGGAGAACGAGGATGAAGATTTTTTGGAGCTTCTCCGCATCAGTAATATGGGGAAGAAAGAAAAGCAAACGAAATTTCCACGAAAGCAACAGTGTGTTTTTGGAGGTATAAGGGAATTAAAAAGAGAGGAGAAACTTGAGGGAGATCAAACTATTGAGGATAGAATCATAGATATTTTGGAAACAGCAAACTGGTCGGAAAGGGAGACTTCAACGGATTCTGAGGAAAGGGGAGAAGTAAATCTAAAAGGGGGCTCTAAAGGATAGGGGAAAAGAGAAATATTTGATTAAAAGTTTAGGGAAAAGAAATAAATTTTGGGAATAAAAAAAGAAAGTGATAGTGGAAAAAATTTCGTGAGAGAGAGTGATGAAAGTTCAAAAAATGGGGTAATTATCATAGAGAAAAATATGAGTTCGGAAGATGTAGATTATATGAGGAACTTAATGAGGACTCTTGATTTAAGGATAAATTTGGGGGGTAGTGGTTTTGACATCACTAATGGGAGTGATGCCATTTATGAAGTGTTGTTTTGAAATATTTGTTTCGTGCGTACGCGACATTTTGTGTGCTTATGACTGTTCGTGTGTAGAAATTGATGGTTCTTTTAGTATTTTCTAAGTCTAAAATAAAGTGCAGAAAAAGAAGCCGAGGCAATCTGTCTCTTACTTCTCTCTCCAACTCTCACACTTGTTGCAGTCACTGAGAAGTTGGAGAGGAAGCTACTGTCATGGCTGCCTATGCTATCCAGAGATTTACGGGGTAGTAAAGTAGTTGATTTACTAAAAAGAAGCTGTCGGCTAGAGGATTTGATCTTGGTACCTACGGATAGATAATGCCGCCGGTAGCCGGTAGCCTCATCCATTTAGTCTAGGATTAGTGGTAGACGATAAAGAGTGTAATAAATATATAAACATTAACATATAGGCTAATTCATTTAACGACAACTATATACGGGATACATAGAGTCAATTATGAAAAGTACAGATTACGAGTCGAAGAATAAATAAGAACTGTGCATTTGTTTCGATAGCGAAACAAATACATCGCAACTATTTGTGATGGCTATGATTGAAATCGGCATTTAATCGGACGGCCGAAAAGAATGCCGAGATTGCGGAAGACGATTACGGCAGTTTATAGTCGCCACCACATCGACTGACACGTGGCACCACGACATTGGATTTCGGCATCTCCAAGGACTACGGAAACGAATCCAAAAAAGACACGTGTCGACATTTTGGTCATATCGTACAATGTTCGTACATAAAGTATGACATTTTGTGGTCTCCATTGACCCACAGAATGAGCAGCCTATGTAAAGCCTCTAGGATAATATTTGCCCCTTTTAATTTCCCGCTGAATAAGCGCCGCCAAGTTACACAAATATTCTGACCACTCTCACCCCTGTGAGGACAAGACTCCCCTGAGTCAAACGCAAAAAGAATCACTGAATTTGCTCACCTGAGCAGTAAGTTATGGCTGGTCAAAGATGACCTTTATAGTTACAAGCTCTCTTAGAGAGAGAGGTACCTAAATATTACTAAGTCTCGGTCTGCCTACTCACGACTACCTACTATTAAACCCTAGTCCAATAGGAACACTATAAAGTACAAGAAGGTACAATGGGCGATGTACTTATTGTACGACCATTGTACGACAAGGTCTACAAGGTGACACCTATCATATCGGAAGCCATGGTTCCTCCTCCCATCTTCTCCGGTATCAAATAATGTGGCGCCACGTGGCACCGCGTGACGCTATCTCCGTATGCCGCCAAAAAGCTCACTTCGCGTGGCGGCTATAATGCCGGCCGTCCGATCAAAACATATTTTACACGGTTCAGATTCGCGTACATGCAGAAATTGCTCCTTTTGGTTAGTCTGCTGTTAATTAGCTGTTTTTTTAATGTTTATATATTTATGAAACCCGTCACATGTATCGTTTCGTAACGCCTTGATGGTTAAGGCGTTAGGCCATAGAGATTCTACAGGTCACAGGTTCAAATCTAGACCTAGACATCATTTTAGTAAAATACCCTTAACTGCAAAAACTGACACTTTCTAAATATGGCGGCAGCCATGGTGCGCCTTTGATCCTTACTCTCTTTCTTTAAAAAAAAACTAAAATAGGGAAGTGAACTATTAATTACCTCTTTTCAACAAAGTACACCGGCAGCTGTACCTTTCTGTACGGTACAGTAATATGATTGGTGCCGTACGTCAGTAGATAGAGTTTTAGAGAGAGATAAGACTAAGAAAAATTTGGCAGATAAGACCCTCTCTCATAGAGAGCTTCTGTACAAAAGGTCAACTTTGACCCTCCATAACTTACTGATCAAGGGAGAAAATTCAGAGATTCATTTTGCTATCGACTCAGGGGAGTCTTGCCTTCACACGGGTGAAGGTGGTCAGAGTTTTTGTTTGCCAGGGTGGCAGTTATTCGTGTTGAAAAACAAAGGGGTCGGGGTTATCCTAGAGGCTTCGTGTGAGCTGCCTACTCTGAGCTCATATGGAGGTCTCAGAGTTGCATGTTATGGGCCCACCATCTACAGTGCCCATATTAAATGGAGCTGGTTTCATATAGTGGGAAAGTATGATGACATGAGCTCTATGTGAGAAGTGGTTTTGGGGAATAATAAGTGGACAGGTGGGGCGTCCATCCAGTCTTGGGATACCTCCTGGGTTTACAAGAGGCAAATTCAATAGAGATGCAGATCCATCTTCAACGAAGGAGAAAAACAAAGGAGACGTGGTGGATAAAGGAAAGGAGAAGGAGACGACCACACCTATAGCAACTGGTTCGACATTCATGTCACCTATTCTGAGGAACGAGGAAAATGATACTGATACCTATGACTTCATTAATATGGCAGCAAAACACTTCATCCTCCGCCATCTTACTCAAAGACTTGCATCTACTCATTTGCAGGTAGAAAGGGCATCTGATCTTTGGATGGCTCACATAGAGATGTACCGAAGTGGTACGATTCAGCAACAACAATTGGGTGATCAGAAAGTAAAAGAGTAGGTAAACAAAGGGGGGAAGATGTTGGATTTTTGCAATGAGCTTGCTACACTTTTCATGGAGCTAGAGAGTGCTAGAAAAGATTTTAGTGAAAAAGAAAATGTTAAGAGTATACTAATGAAGTTACCCGATGAGTTCGAGAACATAGTCAACCGTGTGCAAAACTTGCTGGACTCAAGGTGGATATGGAACTCAGCGGTATGAATGATTCTCGTTCGGGAGAATACAATTGACATCCGAAGGGGAGGAAATAGTGGGTAATTCTTCGCAGCTAGGACCGATTGGAGGAACAAGGATTCCCGGAGACCGGTCGGAAATTAAGGAGGGGGGGAGCAGAAAAATCAAACCGACGAGTTCAGACCAAGGGCTCCCAAGGGTTTATGTCATTTCTGTAAGAAACCATGGCACTATATGGCGAAGTGCACTAAGCTAACCGAGCTTCGGTTAAAGGAGGGCAGATCGGTGAAACCCCGAGAGGAAAGAAAAAGGCCCTTGTGACACAGGTACATGAGGTGGAATTCGAAGACGAGGATGATGAGCTCCTATTGGATGAGGAGTTGGAAGTGACAAACAAGGTAGAAATTCCACGAAAGCAGAAATGTGCTTTCGGTGGATAGAAAGGTGAAGTAGGCTGGATTTTTGATTCAGGTGCCTCTAAGCACATGTGTAAGGATAGACACTTATTCACTAAGATAAGAAAGATTCATACCGTAGAGATAGAGTACGCGGATGGGAGGATAATCACTATTACTCTTGTAGGATTGGTAGATCTAAAAGTGTTAGTAAAAGGAAAGACATCTATAGTTACATTCTCCGATGTATTGTTTATTCTGGAGCTGGACAAAAACCTCATCTCTACGTCTGTATTAAATTATAAGGGTTTTGATACTAGCACTAGGAAAGGAGTCTTTACTGTTAGTTTTGAGGAGGAAATCTATTTCACCGCTGAAAAAGGTAGCCAAGGGATATTTAGGCTGATTTTAATTAATGAAAAGAAAAAACTTTTATATGCTGGTGTTCATGATATTATAATATGGCATAAGAGGCTTGGGCATGTGAATGTAGATAAGCTAAGCGAGATGAAAAAAATGGGAGAAGTGGAAGGGATTTAGTTCAGTGAGAGTGAGAATCTGAGTGATTGTAGTGGATGTGCTCAAGGTAAAGCACACAAATTACCCTTTCCCAAAACAGCCACCTATAAGGGAGAAAAAATTATGGATTTAGTACACATAGATATTTGGGGACCGGCCAAAGTGCCCTCACCGGGGGGGAAGAGATTTATGATGACTATCACTGATAATAAGTCTCGGTATTCCAGGGTGTGTTTTTTGAAAAACAAGTCAGAAGCTCATGATTGTTTTCGACAATATAAAGCATGGAGCGAAAAACTCCATGAAACTTCAATCAAGAGAGTAATGAGTGACAATGGTGGAGAATATACTTCTAACAAATTTGAAGATTTTATGAGGGAAGATGGAGTTCAACACCAAAAGACAGTTCCAGAATACCCGGAACAGAATGGGGTAGCTGAACGATTAAATAGGACACTAAGTGATAGTGCTAGAAGTATGTTGACGGATAAGAAGATAGGAAAAATGTTTTGGGTAGAAGCAATGAACTGTGCTAATTACCTCAAAAATAAAGTTCTTACCTCAGCTATAAAAGATCAAAGACCTTATGAGAGATGGACCGGCCGAATACCAGAAATATCTCACTTAAAGGTTTTCGGCAGTCAAGTATTCAGTCTATATGCAGATCGGTCTAATTGGAAGCTAGATCCTAAAGGAAAACCGCGATACTTATTAGGATATGATGAGGATGTTAAAGGATATAGAGTTTACGATCTAAAAAGGGAAGATATAATCTTAGTAAAGCATCTAGTAGTTATGGATGAAGGAAAGTGTGTGGATCCCTTCAAATATACGAAGTCAGTAAAAATCAGATTTGAGTCAGAAAATTCTGATGACTTTGAGCTTCCTAACTATCCTGGTTTTAGAGAAGATGACATTTTTGCAGGTACAAATCAGACCGAAAAGGACTTGGCTATGGAAACTCCAGTGACAAATCTACCCAAAGCGGAAGACGTGGTGGAAATTGATTCGGAATCAAGGGATAGGGGAGAAGCCGAGTTTGTTCGAAAGAATCCACGAGAACAATCTATTCCGGCCTCAGATTTTGAAGGGGGGAAGGAGAAGTAGCAAAAGACTGCAAGAAAAGAAGGTTAATAACAAGGTAACTAAACTATTTCATCAAGATGAACCTCAAACTTATGGAGAGGCGATGACTTGTCCAGATAAAAAACTGGTGGAAGAAAGCCATCAATGAGGAGATGGCCTCAATCATGGAAGCCGATACTTTGGAGCTGGTGGATTGTCCACCTAACCGAAAACTAATCGGTTGTAAGTGGGTTTTCAAATTAAACTGAACCCAGATAATACAATCGAGCGCTACAAGGCCAGATTAGTGGCAAAGGGATTTACACAAAAGGAGGGAATTGACTACGAGGAAACCTTTGCCCCGGTGGTCAGATTTCCCTCTGTACGCATACTTCTCAGTTTTGCAGCAGCGGAAGACATGGAAATGCACCAAATGGACATCAAGACAGCCTTTTTGCATGGAGAATTGGAGGAGGAGATCTTCATGCTACAACCCGAAGGGTTTGTGGAGGAAGGAGAGGAGAGTAAGGTATGCCGGTTGTTTAAATCTCTTTATGGTTTAAAACAGGCGCCTCGACAGTGGAATAAGAAGCTTGATGAGTTTCTTACCGGTCTGGGATATATCCGGATCAACTTAGATCACTCAATCAATGTTTTCGAAGATGAGGAAGGTTTTATATTTATTGCAATTTATGTTGATGATTTGCTTGTTTTAATTAAATCAATTGGAAAAAATTAATAAACTGAAAACCGATCTTAAGGGGAGATTTTAAATAAAGGATATGGGGGAAGCAAAATATATTTTGGGAATTCAAGTAAAGAGAGACCGAAAAAGGAAAATTATAAAATTGACTCAAAAAAAAGCAATAGGGAACATGCTTGAAACATTTCAAATGGATAAAGCTAATAGTTGTACAACTCCAATCGAATTGAAAAAGGGAAGTGAGGGGAGTGAGGAAGAAGGAGTCATAGTCTTAGACGAGGAATTATCTCCTGAAGAACAAAATTTCATGCAAACTGTTCCTTACAGGCAAGTAGTGGGAAGTCTAATCTATTTTATGAATTCTAACCGACCGGATTTAGCTGCAGTTGTAGGAGTGCAGAATAGAAGTCTAAATGCTCCCACTAAGAGGGATTCGGAGGCATCTAAGAGTGTCCTTAGATATTTGATAGGAACTAGGGATCTATGGTTGCATTTGGGTGGGTAGAATACTGACATCACTACTTGGAGTGATGCCAGTTATGGTGATGCTCCGAAGAGGAGATGCACTTCTAGATATGTATTATATGTGGGTTATAGGGCTTGTTGTTGGAGTAGAAAAAAGCAAAAAGTTATTTCTCACTCCACCATGAAGGCTGAGTATATGGCCTCTTGCTCTGCAGTAAAAAAATTGATGTGGGTCAAGTCTTTGCTTGGTGAGTTAGGTCACCTTAAGAGTGGTGTGCATAATTTTTTTTTTGATAATCAGGAAGCAGTCGCTATTTCTGCCAATCCTAAACATCATTTTAAAGCCAAACACATGGACATCAGACTCAGCTTTGTTAGAGAGAAAGTAGAAAACAAAATAATCAGTTTAGAGAACCGACCAGATAGTGAGATGGTAGCAGATTTGATGACCAAACCTGTGCCTTCCGCTAAGCTAATTTTCTGCAGAAAGAAGTGTGGTCTGAAATTAAAGATTGACTAGAAAATAAGGGGAGTGTAGAAATTAATGGTCCGTTTAAAGTATTTTCTAGGTCTGAATAGAAATATAGAAAGAAGCCGAGGCAGTCTACCTCTAACTTCTCTCTCCAACTCTCAAACTTGTCGCAGTCACTAAGAAATTGGAGAGGGAGCTAGAGCCATGGCTACCTAGGCTATCCATAGGTTTACGTGAAATATATATTAGTTAGGGGTTTATTTACTAAAAAGTATATGTCGGCCACAGAATTTGATCCTTGTACCTACCAGACAGCAGACAGGTGGTAGTTAGTAGCCTTAGCCGTTAGTCTTTAACTAGTGTTACGTACTATATAGTTTGATATTTAATTAAGCAGTATCAGCTAGGATAATTCATTTATTTGTAACTAATTACGGGAAACATAAATTTCTAACATAACAGTTATTTCTTTAGCGAAACAAATACCGCGCATGTATTTATTACGGCTATGATTTAATATGTATGTAATTCGACGGCGGAAATTAACGCCGTGATCGCGGAAAGGAATATCGCCGATTTGTGGTCATCCCCACATCGGATGACACGTGGCGGAATTACATTGGATCGCGGCATCTCCGAGGATTAAAGGAGCGAATCAGACATACCACGTGCGAACATTTAGGCCATGTCGTACACTGTCCGTACAGAAAGTACATCGGCAGCTATACTTTTGTGTACGGAACTGTAATCTGATAGGCTCTCTACATCAATAGATAGAGTCTGTGAGAGAGATAGGACTTAGAAAAATTAGGAGATAGGACCCTCTCTCCCAGAGAGTTTCTGTATAATAGGTCAACTATGACCCTCCATAACTTACTGCTCAGGGGAGCAAATTCAGATATTTTTTTTGCTATCGACTCAAGAGAGTCTTCCCTTTATAGGAGTGAAGTTGGTCAAAGTTATTGTCTGCCAGGGTGGCGGTTGTTTTTGCTGAAACACAAAGGGGTCAGGGTTATCCCAGAGGCTTCTTGGAAGCTGTCCACTTTGAGGAATTATGGAGGTCTCAGAGTTTCACTTTGAGCTTCCTAACTATCTTGGTTTCACATAAGATGACATTCTTACAAGTACAAATCAGACCGGGAAGGACTCGGCCGTGGAAATTCCAGTGACAACTAAACCCGAAACAAAAGACGTGGTGGAAATTGTTTGGAATCGAGGGAGAGGAGAGAAACCTAGATTGTTAGAAAGAACCCGCGGCAACCATCTATTCTGGCCATAGATATTGAGGGAGGAATGAAAAGTAGCAGAAGGTTGGAAGAAAAACAGGTTTATAACAAGGTAACAAAACTATCTCATCCGGATGAACATCAAACTTATGGAGAGGCAATGAATTGTCCAGAAAAGAACTGGAAGAAGACACCCATCAATGAGGAGATGGCCTTAATTAAGGCAGCAGATGCCTAGGAGCTGGTGGATTGTCCACCTAACCGAAAAACAATCCGTTTTAAATTGGTGTTCAAATTAAAACTGAACCCAGATAACACCATTGAGCGCTACAAGGCCTGGTTAGTGGCTAAAGGATTCACGCAGAAAGAGGGAATCAACTACGAGGAAACCTTTACTCTGGTCATCAGATTTACCTCCCTCCGCATACTTCTCGGTTTGGCAGCAACGGAAGACATGGAGGTGCACCAGATGGACATGAAGATTGCATTTTAGCATGGAGAATTGGAAGAGGAGACGTTCGTGGGACAACCCGAAAGATTTGTGGAGCAAGGAGAGGAGAGTTAGGTATGCCGCCTGATTTCATCTCTTTATGGTTTGAAACAGTCGCCCCGATAGTGAAATAAAAAGCTTAATGGGTTTCTTACCGGTCTAGGATATATCCGGATCAGCTCAAATCACTCTATCTATGTTTGTGAAGATGAGGAAGGTATAATTTTTATTGCAATTTATGTTAATGATTTGCTAATTCTAAGTAAATCAATGGACAAAATTAATAAACTGAAAAAACCTATCTAAAGGGGAGATTTGAGATGAACGATATGGGGGAGGCAAGAAATATTTTGGGAATTCAAGTAGAAAGAGACTGAGAAAGAAAAATTAAAAGACTAACTCAAAAAGAAGCAATATGGAACATGTTGGAAAAGTTTCAGATGAATAAGGCTAGTAGTTGTACAACTCCAATAGAGTTGAAGAAGCGAAGTGATAAGAGTGTGGAAGAAGGAGTCATAGTCTTAGACGAGGAATTATCTCTTGAAGAACATAATTTCATGCAGACTATTCCTTACAGGCAAGTAGTGGGAAGTCTAATCAATTTTATGAATTCTACCCGGCCGGATTTAGCTGCAGCTGTAGGAGTGCAGAGTAGAAGTCTAAATGCTCCCACTAAGAGGGATTGGGAGGTAGCTAAGAGAGTCCTTAGATATTTGATAGGAACTAGGGATCTCGGGTTGCATTTGGGTTGAGGGAATACTGACATCACTACTTGGAGTGATGCCAGTTATGGTGATGCTTCGATAAGGAGATATACTTCTAGATATGTATTGTATGTGGGTGATAGAGCTTGTTGCTGGAGTAGCAAACAGCAAAAGGTTATTGCTCAGTCCACCATGGAGGCTGAGTATATGGCCTCTTGCTCTGCTGTAAGAGAGTTGATGTGGGTCAAGTCTTTGCTTGGTGAGCTTGGTCACCTAAAGAGTGGTGTGCATAAATTATTTTGTGATAATCAAGCAACAATCGCTATTACTGCCAATCCTAAACATCATTTTAAAGCCAAACACATGGACATTAAACTTAGCGTTGTTAGAGAGAAGGTAGAAAAAAAAAAATCAGTTTAGAGTATAGACCAGATAGCGAGATGGTAGCAAACATGATGACCAAACTTGTGCCTTCCGCGACGCTAATTTTTTGCAACGAGAAGTGTGGTCAAAAATTAATGAGTGACTAGAAAATAAGGGGAGAGTAGAAATTAATGGTTCTTTAAGTATTTTCTAGGTCTAAAATGAAATGTAGAAAAGAAGCCGAGGCAGTCTGCTATCTTCAACTCC
Organism: Zygnema cylindricum; assembly: GCA_037447655.1. Classification (NCBI taxonomy): domain Eukaryota; kingdom Viridiplantae; phylum Streptophyta; class Zygnematophyceae; order Zygnematales; family Zygnemataceae; genus Zygnema; species Zygnema cylindricum. The sequence continues at coordinate 117,548 of JBBHKE010001751.1, forward strand.
CACACTTGTTGCAATCACTGAAGATTGAAAAGGGAGCTAGAACCATGGGTGCCTCTGCTATCCAGAGAGACATGCAGTTGTTGTTGAAAAGAGGTAATTAATATTTCACCTCTCTATTTTAGTTATACTTTAAAGAGAGAGAGGGAGGATCAAAGGCACGCCATGGGTGCGGCTATATTTAGAAAGTGACAGATTTTTAAGTAGATGATATTTTACCAAAATGTTGCCTAAGTCTAGATTTGAGCCTGCGACCTCAGGATTCTATATAGCCGGGCGCCTTAACCATTAAGGCGCTAAGAAACGATACACGTGTCGCATTTTAAAGATATATAAAAATTTACGCAACGGCTAATTAACGCCAAACTAACGAAGAGGAATAATTTTTTGCACGTTCGCAAATCTGAACCGTGTAAAACATGTTTTGATCGGACAGCCAACATTGTAGCCGCCACCCGAAGTGAGCTTTTGGCAGCATTCGGAGATAACGTGAGGCAGTGCCACATGGCGCCGCAGTATTTGATACCAGAGAAGATGCATGGGTGAACCATGGCTCCCAATTTGAGAGGTGTTACCGTGTAGACTATGACGTAAAATAGACGTACAATAAGTACATCGCCCATTGTACCTTCTTGTACTATATACTGTTCCCATTGGATTAGGGTTTAGTAGTAGGTGTTCGTGAGTAGGCATACCAAGACTTAGTGATATTTAAGTATCTCTCTCTAAGAGAGCTTTTAAATATAAAGGTCATTTTTGACCAGCCATAACTTACTGCTCAGGGGAGCAAATTCATAGATTCTTTTTGCTATAGACTCAGGGGAGTCTTTCCTTTATAAGGGTGAAGGTGGACAATGTTTTTGTGTGTGAGGTGTTGTTCTGAGACAACAGCTGGAACCGAAGACGATGAGGATGCCGGTGTAGTCATCTCGGAACCAAACCAAGCAAGAAACTTTCACAAAAACCGGTATGAAAAACAGCAACTTCAACAGTTGATAAAACCCAAACCAGAGACACAATAGCTCTGAAAATCTACCACAGTGTAGATAATATTAAGATGAACATACACACAAAATTACAAGTAATTCTGCTAACAGATCTGTGAGATATCCACAGATGAAAATGCCAAAAACAGGCTGTACAGTTTTTGACTACAAAATGTTCATACCTTCAAAGTTATCTAAGTCCTACTAATATACACCGAAGCCTATGCTGCTGAACGTACGGAGGCATACCAGCCGTACAATAAATACCTGCGGCTCGAACCGAACAAGGTACGTCATACAAAAAGATTCCTTTACTAATCAACTAACCACACAAAGACAAAAATCTACTTAACTAGATATTTACAAAGGAGTAGGATTCTATATGCCACGTCATTTGTCGTGTATGTGGCTCACACGGACCAGTATTTGTCGGCGGTCTCCCTCAGCCGCGTACATATCACATTCGGCACCGTAGACAAATCTCCATGTGCCATTTTGTCCTCAAGTGTATATATGCACAAACAATCGGATATTCTGGAGTGTCCTCTTTCTTGTAGTGACTTGTGTCTCGGGAGTGTATACAAACGTGTACTCCCTATCGATCTAGTGGAACATCAATTCTGGTGTGTAATGAAACGAACTTACAACCAAACATATGCTAATTCGTTAAACTCTCTCTCCCTCACACTCGAGGCATAGAGAGGACTAAAGCTTTCCAAAACAACACTCCCCTAAAGCTTTAGACTCTTCTAGCCACTTAAGCCACATGCCTCTCTGCAAAACTTTAATTTAGGTGCAGGCAAGGGTTTAGTCATCATGTCAGCAACCATCTCCTCATCTGGTAAATAACTGAGTTTCAGAACTCTTCCCATAACCTTCTCTCTCACAAAGTGTAGCTTGATATCAATGTGTTTGCTCTTAAAGTGATGGCTAGGGTTAGATGCAATAGCAATGGCAGCCTGATTGTCACACCACACTACTTGAGGTCCAGATTGCATAAACAAAAGCTCTTAAAGGAGAGACTTTACCCAAAGTAGCTCTTTGACGGCTGCGCTAGCCGCCATGTACTCAGCCTCCATAGTAGACTGAGCTGTCACCTTCTGAAGTTTGCTGCTCCAGCAGCATATCCCACTTCCAATCTTCAGAATGTATCAACTAGTAGAGCGTCCGCTTGGCATATCTCCATAGCTCGCATCGCTCCATGTCTGAATTTTTACTTCCTCTCCACCGAGAGAGAGTCGGAGGTTTCGAGTTCCTGCAAGGTATCGAAGAACTCTCTTTGCCGCCTCCCAGTCTGACTTCTTTGGATTTTGCAAACTTCGGCTTAAGAATCCAACAGCTGCTGCAATATCCGGACGGGTACAGTTCATGAAGTAGATGAGGCTTCCGACTATCTGCCTGTAAGGAATGGAGGACATAAAATCTGCCTCCCCTGACTCCAAAGAGTCATCAATCACAACCCTACCATCTAATTCTTTCCCTTCTATTTTCTGTCTGAACTCCATGGGAGTAGCACTTCCTTTTGCCTCTGACATGCCGAACCTTTCAAGCATGTTTCCAATGGCTTCTTTCTGTGTCAAATAAATTAGTCTTTGTTTTCTATCCCTTTCTACCTGAATTCCCAAAATATACTTAGCCTCCCCTAAATCTTTCATTTCGAACCGGGAATTGAGAGCTGTTTTTATTTTGTTAATTTCATTAATGGATTTGCTTAGCAACAACAAATCATCAACATAAACAGCAATATATATCACTCCATCTTCCCCTTCCATTATATAAACTGAATGATCTGAACTGATTCTAGTAAAGCCAAGATTTGTCAAAAATTCATCCAGTTTTAGGTTCCACTGTCGTGGAGCCTGCTTCAGACCATAAAGGGACTTCAACAATTTACAAACCAGATTTTCTTTCCCTTTTTCTACATATCCCTCTGGTTGCTTCATATATATAACTTCCTCCAAATCCCCATGCAAGAAAGCTGTCTTCACATCCATTTGATGCAATTCCATATCCTCTATTGCTGCTAAAGATAAGAGAATCCTAACAGTAGGAAAACGAACTACAGGTGAGAACGTCTCTTTAGAATCAATGCCCTCTTTCTGGCTATACCCCTTAGCAACAAGCCTGGCCTTATATCTCTCAATGGTATTATCGGGATTCAGCTTTAACTTGAATACCCACTTAAAACCAATCGCTTTTCGATCCGGTGGAAGTTCCACAAGCTCCCAAGTTTGAGCCTCCATAATTGACTTTATCTCGTCATTTGCCGCAGCAATCCACAGATCTTTTTCCAGAACAGAGAAAGCATCTTGAACGGTAAGAGGCTCTCTTGTGATTGCAGAATAAGCATGATCCACTCGGTCACCTCCTAGCCGGCTGCTTTGTCTTCTTCCCCCCGGAAAATCTGAAGCGAGAATTGTTGGTCCCCGACGCAGTCTTAGAGGAGGAGGAGGAGGAGGAGGTGGTCCGATAGTAGTTGGAATAGTAGGTGGATCAGGCAGCCCCAAAACATGTGGTAGTTCAGATGTAGATGAAGAAACCGTTGTTTGCTTGAAAGGAATCTGCTCAAAGATGACATATTCTTGCAATTTTTCTGCCTTTTCCACCTCATTCATGCTAAAAACATCAACAGATTGACTTTCTTCTTTGATTTGAATATTCCTAGCAATCTGAATTGTATTTTTCTGAGGATTATACACTCTATATCCTACGGACTCATCATCATAGCCCAAAAATATCCCAGGTACAGATTTTGGACTTAATTTCCAATTTGGAAGGTTATCCAACATAAAACACTTACTTCCAAATACTCTAAAGTGACTAACATTCGGCTTAAGTGACTAAAATTCGGCTTTCTTCCTGTCCACATTTCATAAGGTGTTTTATCCTTCACAGATCTAGTTTCTATTCTATTTCTAATGTAAGAAGCACACTGAAAAGCTTCTCCCCAAAATTTTGGATCTACACCTTTATCCATCATCATAGACATAGCACATTCAGTCAAGGTCCTATTGAGTCTTTCAGCCACACCATTCTGTTCCGGAGTGTAAGGAACAGTAAACTCATGAGAAATTCCATTTTCTTTCAAGTATTCAGCAAAGGCATTTGATACATACTCTCCGCCGTTGTCAGATCGCAAAGCAAGGATCGATTTTCCGTGAAGTTTCTCCGCCCAGATCAGGAAATGCTTGAAATGTGTGAAGACCTCGCTCTTCTCCTTCATAAAGTACACTCGGTTGAAACGTGAGTGGTCATCAGTGAATGTAACAAGGTATTTCCTTCCACCAAGGGAAGGAACTTTGGCCGGTCCCCTTACATCCGAGTGGATAAGGGCGAGAAGATCCTTTGCTCGATAATCTGAAGTCTGTGGTAGGGGAAGCTTATGAAGCTTTCCTAGAGCACAACCATCACAAACATGGGATTCCTTTTCACCAAGCTTGACACCTTCTATCATATTAGTCTTCACCATCTTTTCAAGCCTCTCATTATGAACATGCCCAAGCCTTTTATGCCACAAAACATTTTCAGAAATGACACTGGAGTACACAAAATCAACTTTATTAACCAGGTCCATCCGATACAACATGTTTGGGCCTCTAGTTCCCACTAAGGCTACTCTCCCATCTTTGCTTACTATCTTTTTTCCTTTGCTCTAAAGAACATCAAAACCTTTACTTTCTGCATCTGAGGTAGAAAACAAATTTTTCTTAAATTTAGGCACATATAACACATCATGCAACACATGTTCTTTTTACAGCTTTGCCATCTATCTCACAATTCAGATCTATGCTACCCTTAGCATTAGCTTCCACCGTGGCACCACAAGCATAAAAGATTTGACGAGTAGGGATAGGTGTCATATCCTTGAAATACGATTTGTTCCAACACATATGGGAAGAACTTCCGGAGTCCATAATCCACCCGAGATCTTTCTCTCCCTCCATCATCTTTGCCATAGCAAAGAACTCGGTGTCATCAGTTTTAGGAAAACTAACAACCTCTGATTTCTCCTTCTCTATCTCCTTCACCGGCTCCTCTTCCTCCGCTGAAAAAACTGCGGTTTTGCTCGGAGGTTTCGGTGTAAATGGAGCTCCTCTCACCTTCCATCCTTTGCGATAACAACCTGTTTCACACGCTTTTATATACAAAGGACAAAACTTGTACAAATGACGATTATTATAGCAATAGACACACCGTTCATATTGCTGAAAGGACTGATTTCCTTGAAATCTATTATCTCTCTGAAATTGAGCATTGTAAGCTACAGCTGGCTTTCCAGAATTAAATGCCAGCTGATTCGCTTCTTCTTCTAGCACATACTCTATAGCTGTAGCTAGATTCCACTGTGTCTTATCCAATTTTTTCAGTTCATCATAGGCACCTTTATACTCACTAGGAAGCCCCCTCACTAAAATCATTGCTTGGTGATACTCAGGAAATGAACCACCTGAACATGCATTTTCAGCAACTAGAAGTCTGAATTTATTGCAATATTCTGCCATGCTTCCGCCTGTATACTTATATTCCCAGATCTGACCAGCAGTTATAATCTCATGTTGTGCATTAGCCCTAGAATATGTCTTTTTCAAAGCATCCCAAATCTCTGATGCTTTAGAAGCCTGAATGTATGTCATATGCAGCTCCTTAGATATCATTAATTTTATCAAATGAAGAGCCTGCTCATTCTTTTGATCATATGTTACATCAGTTTCTACCATAGATCCATTAACAACATCAAAAAGCTTTACTTGTACAAAATACGACCTTACAAGATCTGCTCAATACAGATATTCTCTCCCATCAAAAATCGGAATTCGTGAAGGCGGGCCGGTGACCTGTTGTTCTGAGACAACAGCCGGAACCGAATACGATGAGGATGCCGGTGTAGTCATCTCGGAACCAAACCAAGCAAGAAACTTTCACAAAAACCGGTATGAAAAACAGCAACTTCAACAGTTGATAAAACCCAAACCAGAGACAAAATAGCTCTGAAAATCTACCACAGTGTAGATAATATTAAGATGAACATACACACAAAATTACATGTAATTCTGCTAACAGATCTGTGAGATATCCACAGATGAAAATGCCAAAAACAGGCTGTACAGTTTTTGACTACAAAATGTTCATACCTTCAAAGTTATCTAAGTCCTACTAATATACACTGAAGCCTATGCTGCTGAACGTACGGAGGCATACCAGCCGTACAATAAATACCTGCGGCTCGAACCGAACAAGGTACGTCATACAAAAAGATTCCTTTACTAATCAACTAACCACACAAAGACAAAAATCTACTTAACTAGATATTTACAAAGGAGTAGGATTCTATATGCCACGTCATTTGTCGTGTATGTGGCTCACACGGACCAGTATTTGTCGGCGGTCTCCCTCAGCCGCGTACATATCACATTCGGCACCGTAGACAAATCTCCATGTGCCATTTTGTCCTCAAGTGTATATATGCACAAACAATCGGATATTCTGGAGTGTCCTCTTTCTTGTAGTGACTTGTGTCTCGGGAGTGTATACAAACGTGTACTCCCTATCGATCTAGTGGAACATCAATTCTGGTGTGTAATGAAACGAACTTACAACCAAACATATGCTAATTCGTGAAACTCTCTCTCCCTCACACTCGAGGCATAGAGAGGACTAAAGCTTTCCAAAACAACATGAGGGTGATAGTTATTTTTGCTGAAACACAAAGGGCTCAGGGTTATCTTAGAGGCTTCATGTGAGTTGCCTACTCTGAGGACCTATGGAGGTCTTAGAGTTGCATTAACATCCCTTTGTTACTCTTTTCAGCAGTGAAATATACTTTCTCTTCAAAGCTAGTAGTAAAGGTTCCCTAATTAGTACCTTTATCATCTAACACAAACATTGAGATGAGATTTTTGTTTCTGTCGAATAAACAACACTTCAGAGAATGTCACTTTAAACATCTTCCCCTCCACTAAGACTTTCATATCTACCGATCCTACCAAAGTAGTAATGACTGCCCTCTTATCCCCATACTCTATCTCTATGGTGGGAATCTTTCTCATTTTAATGAACACGTGTTTTTCCTTATACATGTGCAGGGAGGCACCCGAATCCACAATCCAACCTCCTTCACCTTTTAATCTTGCGAAAGCACATTTTTGCTTTCAAGGAATTTTGACCTCGATCTTCGCCACCAACTCCTCATCCAACAAGAGTTCATCGTCCTCGTCCTCGAATTCCTACTCATGTACTTGCATCACAAGAGCCTTTTTCTTTCCTCTTAGAAGGCCACCGATCTGCCCGTTTTTTAACCAAAATTCGGTTAGCTAAGTGCACTCTGTTAAATCATTAGATTTAAGGGGTATTTTCTAGGTCTGAATATATTAATTTAAAGCGCAAGCAGCTTGCCACCACCTTCTCTCTCTAGCCCCCATACTTGTTGTAGTCATTGAAGCTGAGAGAGAGAAGAGTGATAGAGCCATGGCTGCCTTAGCTACATTGGGAGGACAGTAGAGTGACATAAGTCACTCTTAACAGAAAGTTAGAGTCCGCATGACTCAAACCTTTAGCCTGCAAAGCCAGGCGTAGATGTCAGCTCTTAACCGGTCTGTCGTAAATTCATTAGAGTATATAGAGTTTTGAATTTTATTTAAACATTACTGAGGAACCTTAATCCGATTAACGGAATTAGAGATAGAAAACATAGAGACAAATTGGAATATAGTGCAAACAAAAGCCCGTACGAAACAAATGTACCGGAAATTTGTTTTGAACGGCTAATAATAGAAGTTAGTTTGCATTTGACGATATGCAACATCGTCGAGATCCCGGAATGGCCCCTTTGGCGGTTTTGGGTGTGACATGACCTGGCACCACTGGCACGGTAGAATTGGGAAGCGTGAATCCCGGGAAGCATGAGGACAAGTCCGAAGTACACATATGTGTACACCATGGCCTTGTCATACACATGCCGTACAGAAAGAACATCGGGATAGTACATTTCTATACTGTACAATCATCTAGTTGGTTCGTATATCATTAGATACAGGTTATGAGAGGGGTTTAGGATTTAGAGGATTCAGGAGGTAGCCACCTCTCTCCCAATTAGCTTCAATATATATTGACATCTTTGCCACTTGATAATTAACCGTCTGGTTGGGCGTTTTCAGTGACTTTTTTTGCAGTGGGAAGTACTAAGTCAGATTTATAAGAGTGAGACTATTCAAAGGCAGCAATTAGTAAAACATGAAATAAAGGCCTATGTTTATAAAGGCGGTAGCATGATAGAGTTTTGCAATGATATTGCTGGGTTATATGTTGAGCTAGCTAGTGCGAGATATGTAGAATCTGAGGAGAGTAAGATTGATACACTACTTATGAAACTCCCAAATGAGTAAGAAAACATCATTTGTCGTATGCAGGCACTTGATGGTTCCTCATGGACTTGGAGCTTTACCATGGGGATAATTCTTGTGAGGGAAAGCACTTTGGAGCTTCGTAGGGGAAGTGACAGGGTGAATGCATTTACAACTGGTGGTGAATGGCGGAAGCGTGACGAGAGGAACGGCGGTGATTGGCGGAAGCGTGATGAGAGGAACGGTGGTGACGAGCGGAAGCGTGATGAGAGGAAGAAAGAAAAAGGTAAACCTTATCGGAACTTTGGTGGAAAAAAAGGGAGAGGAAAAGAAAAGGGAGCTTTGAAAAAAGGGGTTTGCTTCTTTTGTAGGGAACCTGGTCATTATATGGAGGAATGCCCTTGTTTGGAAAAACTTAGAAGTTGGAATGTGGATGAGGAGGACGAAGAGGAAGAGGAGAAAGAGGATGAAGAAAAATTGGAGCTTCTTCACATCGGTAGAATGGGGAAGAGAGAAAAGTACACAGAAATTGCACGAAGGCAACATTGTGCTTTTGGAGGTATAAGGGAAGTAAAGAGAGAGGAGGTACTTGAGGATGTCAAGGAGTGTAGAGTGTATGACTTAGAGATGAAAAAGTCAGATCTATGATCCATAAGTGAAAACGGGAAAGATAAAATTAATGAGGATAATTTTATAGATAATAGGGAAACAAAAATCTGGTCGGAAAGGGAGACTTCAACGGATTCCGAGGAAAGGGGAGAAGTGAAACTCGAAGAGGTTTTAAAGGATAGGGGAGAAGAGAAATATTTGATTAAAGGTTTAGGGGAGAAGAAATATTTATTGGGAATTAAATTAGAAAGTGATAGTGGAAAAAATTCCATGGGAGAGAGTGAGAGAAGTTCAGAAAATGGGGTAATTATCATGGATAAAAATATGAGTACGAAAGATGTAGATCTTATGAGGAACTTAGTGGGGACTAGTGTTTTTTGGGAATATTTGGGGGTGGATGGATTTAACATCACTACTTGGTGTGATGTCACTTGTGAAGATGTGCCTGTAAAAGGGTTATCATCCGAATATATGTTGCACATTGGAGATGGGGCTAGCTGTTTGGATTGCAAGAGAGAAATCGGGTTGTGTGTGGATGAAAAAGTGATGAGGTGGATAAAATCTTTGCTCGGGGTTATGAAAATTGGGATGCTTAATAAAATATGTGATCAGCAAGATTGAATGTTTATTTCAGCTCATCTAATGGACCTTTTAAAATGTGAGGGCATTGTCATAAAGTTTAATAAAAGGAAAAGGAAAAATGAAAAGAAAAAAAAAAAATTGGGAGGGGGTATTTTGGTTTTTTTTTGTGTGTGGGAGTTGAAAGGAAAATAGACTAGAAAATAAGGGGAGTGTTGATATTTGTGTATTTTCTAGGTCTGTAAATAGGATAGAAAAAGGCAGAGGCAGTCTCCCTCTAACTCCCCTCTCCAAGGCCCCACACTTGTTGTAGTCACTAAAGGTTGGATAGGGAGCTAGAGCCATGGCTGCCTAAGCTCTCTAGAGAAGACAGGGGGTAAATTAGGTAGACTTACCAAAAGATAGTTGACGGACTCGAGAATTGATCCTCGTCCCTGCCGTCCGTCAATTTTCATTAGCCGTTGGCTCTAGCCGTTAAGTCTAGGAAACATATTACGATATATTGGGTTTAATAAATATATAAATTGTTACATGTATATTAATTCGTTTAGCGGCGAATAGATACTTAGTGCATAGATACAGTTTGATTTAGTACGAAGTACGGTATGGGGACAGAACGGATACCGCGCATGTGTTTCGATAGCTAAACAAATACCGCACGTCGAATTTCAGCAGCTAGGATTATAGTCGGTTTTGATCGGACGGCCGCGATAGGCGCCGCGATCACGGAGAAGGTACTTTTGGCGTTTTACGGTCTTTGCCACGTCAGATGACACGTGGCGTGATAACATTGGATTATGGGAATTTGGAGATTACAGGAACTAATCCTGATTTGACACGTGTGGACATTATGGCCATGTCGTACAATGGCCGTACAAAAAGTACATCGGCACCTGTACTTTTCTGTACGACACGGTAATTTCATTGGTGCCGTACTTCAGTAGATAGAGTTTTAGAGGGGGGATAGGACTTAGAAAATTTTGGGTAGGTAGCTGCCTCTCCCAGAGAGCACCCTGTATAAATGGCAAACTTTGGCCAGCCATAACTATCAATTTACTTGACCATTTTCAGTGATTCATTTTGCTGCAAACTAACGGGAGTCCATGCTACACAGAGGTGTTGTCGTTCAGAGGTTTTGTCTGCCACGGTGGCTGCATTTCTAAGAGAAAGTCAAAGTGGGTGAATGTGTCCAAATCTCATATTCTAACTTTGCATTCTGTGGTGGAACTGAGCACACAGAAAGTGTTATTTCACAAGGGTGAATCTATATTGGGGTTGTGACTGTTAAGGGGTCAGTCATTTGGGTTTATATCAAGTTTGGAATCGGCACTATCTTAATTAGCTTCTTTGGATCTGCCTACTCTGAGGGCCAATGGAAGTCTCAGAGTTTCATAATGTGGTCTAGATGATACCTATGCAAGAGAACACTATTGAGATTTGGAGAGGAGGAAAGAGCATTCAAGCTCTATCTGCGGGAGCTAACCAGTGGGGGAAGGATTCGAGGAAGTTGTACAACAACTTCAAAATAGAGAGAGATGAATCTGGAGGACCGAGGCCCCCAAAGGGTCTTTGTCATTTCAACAAAAAGGTGTTGAAATTTAATTATTTTCTAGGACTAGAGATTGTAAAATAAAAGACAAAACAGGAGACATAGACAGCTTGCCTCTAACTCTTCACTCAAGTCCCCACACTTTTTGCAGTCACTGAAGACTTGAGGAGGGGTTAGATCCATGGCTGCCTAGGTTGTCTAAAGAAGACAGGAAGGCAAATCTTGATAGAGTTACCTCAAATGTTTGACGGAGCTGAGATTTGATCCGAATACCTGCAGTTCATCAAATTAGCTTGTAGCCTTAACGTATAAGTCTTACATTGGTGATAGAATGTAGAAGGTTTGATAAATATTTATTTTGTTACACGTAGACTAGTTCATAGATACGTAATGCATAGATACATTTTTTGTACGATTTTAATGTATTATATGAAACGGATACCTCGCATTTGTTTCGAACACGAAATAAATGCCGCGCATATATTTTCAACGGCAATAGTTGTATCCGGTTTTGATCGGACGGCCACGATAGGCGCCGCAATCACGGAATATGTAGTTTTGGGGTTTTACTCTCATCTTCACATCATGTGACACGTGGCGCGACAACGTTGGATTGCGGCAACTTCGGAGATTACAAGAACAAATCCGGAGAGGACATGTGGCGACATTTTGGCAATGTCGTACGATGGTCGTACAAAAAGTACACCGGCACATGTACTTTTTTGTACGACACAGTAATTTGATTGGTGGCGTACGTCAATAGATAGAGTTTTAGAGAGAGATATGACTTAGAAAATTTAGTAGGTAGCGACCTCTCTCCTAGAGAGCTACTATACAAAAGGTCATCTTTGACCATTCATAACAATGAATTTACTTGACCATTTTCAGTGATTCTTTTTGCTGCAGACTCAAGGGAGTCCACGCTACACAAAAGTGTAGTGGGTCAGAGTTTTTGCCCGCCAGGGTGGCTGCATTTCTAAGGGAAAGTCAAAGTGGGTGAATGTGTCCAAAACTCATATTCTAACTTTGCGTTCTATGGTAGAACTAAGCACACAGAAAGTCTTCTTTCACAGGGGTGAAGCAATAATGGGTTTTTGATTTTCAAGGGGTCAATCATTTGGGTTTTTATCAACTTGGAGTCGGCACTATCTAGATTAGCTTCTTTTGGATATGCGATTTCTGTGGGCAATTAAGCGCACAGAGTTTCACGTTATGGGCCCACCATTTAGGGTGCATATGTTTGATGGAACAGACTTCACTTATTCGGAGTTTACAATGGAGGGATTACTTTTCGAGAAGCACTTATGGAGAATTGTTTCGGGACAAGTGAGATGTCCGCCACCTGGCTTTGGAGGAGCTTACTATGGAGAATCATCTGAGGCTGCCCATAATATCAATTGAAGTTCAGATGCAATGAAAGGTGAAGGGAAAAACCTTGCTGTGGATGGGGAAATAGGGGAGAAGGAAAACGGGACACCTATGGTGAGGGGAGCTAGGCTCTCGGCTATGGTACCACTTGTAGGGATTAAAACTGAAGAAAATGACACAAAAATATGCGAATACAAAAACACTATAGCAAAGCATCTCATACTTAGAAACGTGTCTAAGTCCATAGCAATCACTCTTATAAACTTAACAAAGTCTTCAAAGATATGGGAAGCACTAAGTCAGATTTATAAGAGTGAGAATATTCAGAGGCAGCAATTAGTAAAACAAGAAATAGAGATCTATGTTTATAAAGGCGGTAGCATGATAGAGTTTTGCAAAGATATTGCTGCACTATATGTTTTGCTTGCTAGTGCGGGATATGTTGAATTTGAAGAAGGGAAGATTAATACACTACTCATGAAACTCCTAGATGAGTACAAAAACATCATATATCATATGCAGGCAATGGATGGCTTCTCATAGACTTGGAGCTTTACCATGGGGATCATTATTGTGAGGGAAAGCACTTTGGAGCTTCGTAGGGGAAGTGATAGAGTGAATGCATATACAGCTGGTTGTGATTGGCGGAAGCGTGATGAGAGGAACAGCGGTGACGAGCGAAAGCGTGATGAGAGGAAGAATGACAAAGGTAAAACTTATCGAAACTTTGGTAGAAAGAGAGGGAGAGGAAAAAAAACGAGAGTTTTGAAAAAAGGGGTTTGCTTCTTTTGTAGGGAACTGGGTCATTATATAGAGGAATGCCCTTGTTTGGAAGAACTTAGAAGTTGGAATGTGGATGAAGAAAAGAAGGGGAAGAGGAGAAAGAGCATGAAGATATGTTGGAGCTTCTCTGTGTCGGTAGTATGGGGAAGAGAGAAAAGCACACAGAAATTCCACGTAAGCAACAATGTGCTTTTGGAGGTAAAAGGGAAGTAAAGAGAGAGGAGATACTTGAGGGAGTTCAAAATATTGAGGATAGTTTCATAGATATTTTGGAAACAGAAAATTGGTCAGAAAGGGAGACTTCAACGGATTCCGAGGAAAGGGGAGAATTAATTATAGAAGGGGTTTTAAAAGATAGGGGAGAAGAGGAATATTTAATGAAAGGTTTAGGGGATAAGAAATATTTATTGGGAATAAAATTAGAAAGTGATAATGGAAATAATTCCATGGGAGAGAGTAAGGAAAGTTCAGAAAATGGGGTGAGAATCATGGATAAAAATATGAGTTCGGAAGATGTAGATTTTACGAGGAACTTAGTGGGGACTCTTGATTTAAGGATAATTTTGGGGGGTAATGGTTTTGACATCACTAATGGGAGTGATGCCCTCTATAAAGGTGTGCCTGTAAAAGGGTTAGCATCTGAGTATGTGTTGCAAATTGGGGATGGGGCTAACAGTTGGATATGCAAAAGGGAAAGTGGATTTTGGTTAGATGAAAAGGGGAGGAGGTGGATAAAATCTTTGCTCGGATTTATGAAAAGTGGCATGCAAAATAAAATGTGTGATCGACAAGATGAAATTATTTTTGGTCATCTAATCTAAATATAAAGGTATTCGCTTGAAGCTTCATGAAGGAAAAAGGGAAAGGCAAAGGAAATTATATATATAAATGTATTTGTTGTTTTGAAGGGAGTTGAAAGTAAAGTAGACTAGAAAATAAGGGGAGTGTTGAAATTTAAGTATTTTCTGGGTCTAGAGATTGTAAAATAAAAGACAAAAGAGGAGACACTGATAGCTTGCCTCTAACTCTTCACTGAAGTCCCCATACTTGTCGCAGTCACTGAAGACTTGAGGAGGAGTTAGATCCATGGCTGCCTAGGCTACTAAAGAGGACAGGAAGGCAAATCTTGATAGAGTTACCTCAAATGTTTGACGAACCGGAGATTTGATCCGAATACCTGCAGTCAGTCAAACTAGCCAATAGCCTTAACCTATAAGACTAACATCGGTGATAAAATGTAGAAGGTTTGATAAAAATTTATTTTGTTGCACGTAGACTAGTTCATAGATACGTAATGCATAGATACGTAATGCATAGATACAGTTTTTGTACGATTTTAATGTATTATATGAAATTGATACCTCGCATTTGTTTCAACAAGAAATAAATACCGCGTATATATTTTCAACAGTTATAGTTGTATCCGGTTTTGATCGGACGACCACGATATGCGCCGCGATCACGAAATATGTACTTTTGGCATTTTACAGTCATCGCCACGTCATGTGACACATGGCGCGATAACGTTGGATTGCGGCAACTCCGAAGATTACGGGAAAAAATTCCGGATATGACATGTGTCGAAATTTTGGCCATGTCGTACAATGGTCGTACAAAAAGTACACCGGCACATGTACTTTTCTGTACGACACGGTAATTTGATTAGTGCCGTACGTTAGTAGATAGAGTTTTAAAAAAAGATAGGACTTAGAAAATTTAGTAGATAGCAGCCTCTCTCCAAGAGAGCTCCTGTACAAAAGGTCATCTTTGACCATTCATAACAATGAATTTACTCGACCATTTTCAGTGATTCTTTTTGCTACACACTCAAGGGAGTCCGCGCTACACAAAAATGTAGTCTGTCTGAGTTTATGCTTGCCAGGGTGGCTGCATTTCTAAGGAAAAGTCAAAGTGGGTGAATGTGTCTAGAACTCATATTCTAACTTAGCATTCTGTGGTGGAACCGAGCACACACAAAGTCTTATTTCACATGGGTGAAGCTATAATGGGTTTTTGATTGTCAAGGGGTCATTCAAATGGGTTTATATCAACTTGGAGTCGGAACTATCTAGATTAGCTTCTTTTGGATCTGCGATTTCTGTGGGCAATGGAGCACACAGAGTTTCAAAAGGCAGAACACTTAATATACGATTGTACGAAGCTGTCAAAGCTAAGGCTCCAAGAGAATCATGGAGGTAGTTCTTCCGGAGGAAAGAAGAAAGCACTTGTGGTAACAAATGTGAAAAGGGAGAGGGAGCTTCTACTTGACGAGAATCTGTAGAAGAATGATATCCCTCAGAAACACAAGTGTGGACTTAGAGCCATCCGAGAAGCCCCACAAGAAGGATGGATCATCAATTCAGGTGCATCCATGCATATGTGTCTTGACAGGCACCTCTTAACCAACTAAGAAAGATCCTTATCGTAGAGATAGAGTATGGGGATGTGAGAGTAGTTACTACAGATCTAGTGGGGTTTGTAGATTTTAAAGTCTTAGTAAACTCCAAGACTTGTATACTCACATTCTCAGATGAACTCTACATTCCTCAGCTGAGCAAAAATCTTGTCTCTACTTTTGTGTTAGAGTATAAGAAATTTGTTACCTTTACTAGAAAGGGAGTCTTTACAACTAAGTATGGAGATGAAGTCTACTTCACAACAGATAAGGGTAGCCAAAGAATGTTTAGGCTACACTTTAGTAATGAAAAGAATAATGCTTACTATGTTGGTGTCCCAAACTTAATGATTTTGGCATAAGCGGTGCGGGCATATGCACTTATACGTTGAGGGAAATGAAGAAGCTTGGTGTGAAACTCTGAGACCTCCATAAGTCCTCAGAGTGGACACCTCCAAGAAGCCTCTAGAATAATCTTGACCCCTTTGTGTTTCAGCAAGAGTAACTGCCACCCTAGTAGACAAACACTCTGACCACCTAAACCCTTATAAAGGCAAGACTCCCTTGAGTCGATAGCAAAAAGAATCTCTGAATTTGCTCCCCTGAGCAGTAAGTTATGGAGGGTCAAAGTTGACCTTTTGTACAGAAGCTCTTTGGGAGAGAGGGTCCTATCTTCTAATTTTTCTAAGTCCTATCTCTCTCATAGACTCTATCTACTGATGTACGGAACCAATCAGATTACAGTTCTGTACGCAAAAGTACAGCTGCCAGTGTACTTTATGTACGGACACTGTACGACATGGCCTAAATGTCCACACGTGGTATGTCCGGATTCGCTCCTTTAATCCTCGGAGATGCCGCGCTCCAATGTAACATCGCCACGTGTCATCCGATGTGGCGATGCCCACAAACCGCCGAATTCTTCTTCCGCGATCTCGGCGCTAATTCCGGCCGTCCGATTAAACTCGCATTTGATCGTAGCCGTAATAAATACATGCACGGTATTTGTTTCGCTTACGAAATCAATGCGCGGTATTGATTTCTTATCCGTACCGCAATTCGTACTTTTACATACCAGATCTATGTATCCCATTAACAATTATAGTTAAATGATTTATCCTACGAATTAATGTTTAATTAATTATCGTACTACATAGCACGTAAGACTACTCTAGACTTAACGGCTAGGGATACCGGCTATCTACTATCTGTCGGCCGGCAGGTACTAGGATCAAATCTTGTGGCCGGCACATACCTTTTAGTAAATAATCCCCTAACTAATATAAATTTCCCGTAAACCTCAGGATAGCCTAGGTAGCCATGGCTCTAGCTTCCTCTCCAATTTCTCAGTGACTGCGACAAGTTTGAGAGTTGGAGAGAGAAGTTAGAGGTAGACTGCCTCGA
>JBBHKE010001752.1:0-18374 GCA_037447655.1 Zygnema cylindricum
AGAGAAGCGTGGAGTGGGTTCTGTAAAGGGGAATTTTTCTTTAAGGCAAGGGAGTTTTACTGCAGGAGGAGGTTGTGGTGGAGGAGGAGGAGGGGGAGGAGGAGGAGAAGGAGGAGGAGGGATTTTTCCCGCAGTTGGAGGGAGTAGTTTTTCTGGTACAAATGGCAAATTTTCTGTGACTCCTTCCGAAACTTTTTCTCCGACGGCAAGTTTTTCCCCAACGAGGCATAATTCTCAAACAGAAATTTTTTCTCCGACGGGAAATTTTTTGCAGGCTGCAATTTTTTCTCAAACGGGAATTTTTTCCTCATCTGGGAATTTTTCGCAAACTGGAAATATTTCTCCCTTGGCGAACTTTTCTCCGACGAAGAATTTTGACGCTTCTATTTCCGTCGAAATGAAAGATCTCAGAGGATCTACCGGTGTTCTTTCGTTTCCTCCATCGGTTTTTGTTTCCGGACTTTCTTCTCCGGGAAGTGAATCTCGATCTCGTCAAGTTTCAACCAATGGGAGCGCGGCTGCCGGATCTTCGTCTTTTCCCCATCCTTCACCTTCTCCGCAAAATTCGTCTTTTTCCCATATGAACCCGATCAAACCCTGCTGTGCACAATATTGTAACTTTTTTTCGGTCAGTTGCCGGTCTTCTCATAATGTGATCGATATCGATGGCCATGATTCGTTTTCGTTGGGAGATCGAGCGATTTCGACATTCAGGATTGCACCTGAGATTTCGAATCCGGAAGGAGGACAAGGGGGGAAAGGAGGAGGAAAGAGAGGAGGAGCAGTGAGAGGAGGAGAAGGAGGGAGAGGAGAAGGAGGGAGAGGAGAAGGAGGTGGAGGCGGGAAAGAGAGAGGAGGGGGACGAAGAGGAGGAAGAGAGGGAGAGGGAAATCGCTCCCAAGACAAACAAGCAAGTACATTTTGGACTATGCCGAAAACTGAAGAAAGTTTCATGAAAACCCCAATAAGACAGGTTTCGTCTTCTTCTCCTCCGAGAAATTGCGCAGAAATTACTGCCGCAGAAAATGCCAAAAATAAGACGTGGATCGCTCAAGAAATTTTGAGACGCCTCGCTGTTGAACAGAGATTGGCCGGAAGGGGAATGGAAACCGAAATGGAAACGGAAACGGAGACAGAAACGGAAACAAAAATGGGAACGAAGGAATCGCAAATTTTAATGGAACCGCAAAAAACCTTGTTTTCTTTTTCTACAGAGACAAAAACCCAAACTCCTTTTGTCGAGTCAACGGAACCAGAAAAATCAGAAGTTTTTAAATTTGAAATTCCCAAAGTAGATGGGAGAAAAGGGGGCGAGAGAGGGAGTCAGGGTATGGATCTTGATTTGAAGCTTGCGTTGTGATGGGAGGGAGAAAAGGCCGGAGGGGAAGAGGGGAGGAGAGGAGAGTAGAGGGGAGGAAAGGAGAAGGGAAAACGTTGGAAGGGAAGAAGTGAGAGGGAGGAAGAATTTTGGCTTTTACCTTTTTATATTTCTGTTTCTATGTCAGTAGTCTAAAACGGATTTTTTTCGCCTTATTTTTCGCTGTCTGGATTCTGGAAACTTTGTCGTTTTTTTTTTTTAATCCCCCCCCCTTTTTGTTTTGAGAAAGGGATGTTCTCAAAATATAAATTTTAGCCCAGTTCAGTTTTTTTTTCAGTTTTGTTTTTTGTTTTATTAACTGGTAGAGAGAGGGAGGGAGGGAAAGAGAGAGAAAGGTATGTACTAATTTAGAACATTTGACAAAAAAATTAGAGTTAAATACGAGCAAAAAAAAAACAGATTCTTCTTTGGGGCGGTTTCATAGAAGAATATTATATCGAGTTCCAATCGCTTTTTTTTTGTTTTTTTTCGGTTAATGGGTACATAATGGGTTCACTTCAGTTTTTTGGTAGTCTCCATTTTGTTGAAAACCAGAGGTTAAATCTCAAAGAAAGGAAGTAAAAAGGGCTTTTGTCTATTCTGATATCCTTTTTTTACATCTTTTAATCTATCTTTTGTATTTTTTTCTTTGTAATTTTATTTTGCGATTTTGTGCTTTTCTTGTTTTTATAATATTGATCGTTTCCATGTTATCCTTTTTGCCATTTTTATCGGTTTTTTTCTATGTTTTTGATTTTTGATTTATTTTTTTCTGTATAAAATTTTAAATGAACATTAAATGTTCCCAAAACCGGATATCAACGAGGAAATTTTTAGAAGTCAATTTTTTAACAAAAATTTCAAACCATTTTAACTAAACATCTCACGATTTTTGGCTCAAACCCAACATAGTTCCAAAAAAAGACTAGACTTCATAAATAAATAAGAAACTATAGTCCCTCCAAACTAATATAATATAAAATAATTCAACCATCGATGTCATTATTTTTCGAAACCTTATCGACAAGACTTCCCAAAGTGATCCTTGAATTTTAGAAGAATTTTTTTAGATGTGAATCGTCTTTATTATAGAAAAATCACGACGCCAAAATAATTTTAATATTATTACTATTATACTTACTTCTTACTTATTACTTCTTATTACTTTTATTGTTATTATTGTTATTACTTTGTCTTTTGCAAGGACAACAACAACAATAGTATAAAGGTTAAAACTCGCTGAAATGAGCCGTACGGACAGGAAACTTAGTTGTACTATACTAACAAGCAACGACTATCACATACATAAAAAAGTAAAGATAAATACCAAATAATACAAATAGTTCCATTGGTTTTATTTTTTTGATTCTTTCCACCCAACGCAATAACATTTGTTGTGCACACTAGTTAAAATGGAAACCAAAAGTGTAGCTAGCAGTCCGTATCGTACCGTACAATTATAGTACGATCCTTTCCTGCACTCTACAGTTCAGTACACCGCGAATCGTAATTAGAGAAAATAACGCTAATTGGGTCGCCCTAAATTTCGACCCTATCACGTTAAATAGAGTAAATGATTCTAAATTTTTCATTATACTATTTAAGGTAAGGTTTAATTAGCGTTTTATAATTCTAATATAGTGCCGTTTGAAATAGTGTGGCGTACGGTCGGTGTCTGACCGTGCAAAACTGTACTTTATTAACTAAAATAGTACTTTATTAACTAAAAAAGTATAAAAATTGATTTAATTCAGGCCGTTATCATGTAATTGCGTTTTCACAAACCGTGTAGTGCAAACGTCATAATGACGTGAAACTGTACGTTTTGTCGGATTTTGTACATGCACCTAATTTAGTAAAGATATTTAGCGCAGATTAATTAGAGTTATTGGATAAATTAGAGCATAGTTTTCCAGTGCGCATAATACGCACGAAACGAAGGAGCGAATACTACGCACGATACGCATTTAACGATGAAAAAAATGTTATAAAATGCGTACCTACCGATGTACCAGTACATTTCCGTACATTTTTTGATTTTTGAAAGTTTCACATTTCAAATTTTCGATACGGCATACGCAGAAAAATAGTGAAGTGAAAAAACCAGCGACGCGGCAACCACGGCGCTGAACCAGCAACAAGGCTGCCGAACAAGCGACCAAGCTGGCTTCGTCGCTGGTTGTTGAACCAGCGACGAAGCCGTATCACCGCTGAACTACTATAGGGACCAGCGACCAGACTGCATCGTCGCTGATTAAACATGGCCTTATTATAAAATGTCAATAATGAAAAACTTCAAGTTCACATGGAAAGAAATAAAAACCATCTTTCTATTGACTTGCGAATGTTACACCATACCAACAATGAAAAATGACAGGTTAACATTAAAGTACAAAAAAATCATCTTTCCATTAATTTGTAGGACATGGTTTTGTTTTCACATTAAAATTATCTCATCTCGTTGCAGGAAGTGACAAGACATCTCTCCTTTATCTCTCCTTATTGGAAATCTCTTTACTCCAAATCTAGGTCAAACATGTCATCTAGAAAAACCTCCTCCCCTTCTTCCCCTACCTCCCCTTCCTCTTCCTCCCATGCTACCATGGCCTCTTCATAACTAATATCTCTGGTCTTCTGTAACAATCTAAAATTGCTAAAGACCCATACTAGATCTTTGGCCCTATTAGCTGTGAGCCTGTTTCTTTTCTTAGAGTGAATATGGTCATAGGTTGACCAATTCCTCTCAAATGCGCTGGCAACTGAGCATTGGGCGAGGATTCTAATTGCTACCTTCTGCAATATCAGGGTGACACCTCCAAACTCCTTCCACCATTTCCACCCTGGCATCTTCCTAGCACAAGCTTTCATTACATCCCTTCCAAAAACACCCTCGAAATCTCTATATTTAGACAGCTCAATGCGGGCCTCTGTCTGCTCCTCCACGTTTGGTAACATTTTTTCAAGCATTGTCTCAAAGCCTTCCATTATTATCGCATTTTTATTCTGCCCATAGGTAGCACTTTGGTACTCGCGATCGAGTACAAAGCTGGCGGCATACATGGGACTTTGGGCCATCTCCCATCTGCTCATGAACGATGTTTTCAGTTCTTCCAATACATGTAGGGCTTCATGATTTCTTTCACCTCCATCGATGGATAACTTCTGCAAAAACTGACCAACGGTATAAAAACCATAATAAACCTTTCCCACGTTCGGGGCCCCTTTGTCACACTCCCTCATTAGTCGCACCACCGGCTCTGAAACCGCCACAGCCTTCGTCACTCTCGTCCAAAACGCAGGGCTAAAAATGTGACCTTTAACCTTTAGCCCCTCGATCTTGTATGCAGCCTTACCCATCCACTGCTTATTACTATCATCAAACATTAAGCACTCCAAGCTGTCCTTCACTTGTAAAAATCTTTGGAGCATGATGAAATTTGTCGCAAACCTCGTCTCTCCAGGTTTTAATAGCCGAAGTGCAGAGATTTTGTTGAACATGGCAGAACTCATGTTATGATTGGTAATAAATTTCAGCACCTCTTTTCCCTCTCGGACAGGTGTTGAAATAAATGGTAACTTGCCCCAATCCTCCAACAATAAGTCCAAAACGTGGGCAGCGCATGGCGTCCAAGTGATCGAAGGGTATTAACTCACGAGAAGCGAGGCTGCAGCCTTGTTCACAGGGGCAGAATCTGTCAGAACTTGCACCACATTCTCGACCACTACCGCAAGAACTCCCTTCTCTAACACATTACAAACGTAATGAGCATCCTTAATTTGCCCACTAGTGTCTTCCGTCGTGAGAAACATGTCACCCTTGGGGGTGACAGCTAGAATGTTAATGAGAGGCGTGTCATCAACTGTTGTCCATCCATCTGATGTGATCGAGGCACCAGTGGCTTCTAACGTCTCCATGTAGCTCCCCAAGTCTTGTTTTACCGTTGCCTTTGTCTCTGCCAAGAGACGAGTTCTCATGGCATTCTGGTGAGGTAACTTGTAAGAACCCCCTATCTCCCCGGTCTTCTTCACTGCTGCCTTAAAATAAGGGTCATCTAATAATCGGAACGGCAAGCCGCTGGCAAAGAAAGCCTTAGCCCATGCTACATCTACCTCTTTCTTGTTATGCTTATGAAATAATTTTGTTATTTTTGTTTGAACACATTGCGCCTTATTGCTCTGGCTAGATCCACCAGGACACTCGGTGAGATCATCCAAATCAGATATGACACGTTTTTGAGAGCCATGAGAAGTTCTCTCAGTTTCTGATGCAGTAAACTCCTCTTTCACCTCGTCCGGACATAAATGGCAAGCTCTAATTCCTCCACTCTTTACATTCCCAAGAAGGTGGTTTGCTTGACCATTGTATTCAAAGTTGCAGTAAATACAGATACATTTCGGTTGTTTCCAAGTAGCCCTCCGTCTGGAGCCTTAACATGCTCCCACTCTATTCCGCGAGTTCTAGGCATGGATGCTTATGGTGAGGTCCGCGAAAGCTTCGAAGGCGGTTCCAATGGTACCTTTACTGGCCGCTTCTATTGCATCTTCAATGGCAAATTCCTGTTCAGAGAGGTCCTTTCTAAACAAATTCAAACTTCGGCCGCGCAATTGGTGCAACGTCTTTTTTTTTTAAATTCCGTACATTTTTCTGTACAGCGAAATTTAAACGAATTTTACGAAATATATAAAATTTGCGAATACTACGTAATTTTCGGAAAAAAATCCAAATCCGTACGAGTAGGAAAACTATGAATTAGAGTAAACTTCCTCTATGAAAGCTCTATCAAAAAATTAGCGTTCATTACTCTGTTTGGTTTTGTTACTCTAATTTTTTCATTACTCTAATTACGATTCGCGGTGAAGAGAAACACCGCGAATCGCTAATTCCCGTACACACGCGTCCAATTTTATCTAGGGTTTTGGACACTGCCAATCGGAAGGTAGGGTCTTTAACATGCCATCGCAACCGTCAGATTAACGATCCGACAAGTGTGCACGAGGAAAAGCCATTTTAATTGGTGGATAAAAACTTTGACGCTACACCGCGAATCGTTATTACTTATTAGTGTCAATAACTCTAATTTGGGTTCTTAAAATTTTGTTTTTTTTTTTTCAAAGGATACATGATTTTAATTTTTCCTTGACGTTAATTAAGATACCGTGCAAAATAGCGTAAAGCCCAAAAGTACCATAGAATCTAAATAGTGTGGTGTACGGTCAATGTCAGACCGTACATAAATGTACCTTTTCAAGTGAAAATTTACAAAAAATGAATAAAATCAGACGCGCACGCATAGGAACGTGCGCTCAAAAAAACGGGATTAGCCCGACATGTAAACTACACCGCGAATCGTTATTAGCGTTATGAACTCTATATCGGCACCCCAAAATTTTGACATTAATACCTTAAATAGAATAAACTACACTATTTAAGGTCGTGGACCATAATCTGCCACGTCTCCTGGCACTAAATTAGAATGAATGACGCTAATTTTTTCTTTACACTAATAATTTCTCAACGTTAATAACGATTCGCGGTGTAGTATGGCATGAACGGATAATTTAAATTCGCGAAGGCGTACGATATCTAATATTTTGTACGGATAATGTATGTAATCGTACGGTGAATATTCAATTTTTGCTGTTCCCAAATTAGCATTAACGCCGAAATTAGAGTACACCTTTTGTTTGAAAAATTTCAAATTCTTAATTAGCATCAAGTACGGTAAATTTTCTTCAACACTATTTAAACTTTGACACTAATAACGATTCGCGGTGTACTACAGCACAGTACACCGTGAATCGTTATTAGCCTTATGTACGCTATATCGGCACCCCAAAATTTTGACATTGATACCTTAAATGTAATAAATTACACTATTTAAGGACGTGGACCATAATTTGTACGGAACCTCAATTAACGTCAAGGAAAAATTAAAATCACGTATACTATTTTTGGAAAAAAATCAAAATTTTAAGAACCCAAATTAGTGACCGTGACACTAATAACGATGCGCGGTGTACTGAATTGTACTACACCGCTCATCGTTAGCTGTGTAGATAACACTAACTCAGTCGCGACTTTTTTTGGCCGAAAATAACAAAATAGAGTTAGCAGCATTATTTAAGAAGTGGACTACTATATGCCACGCCTCCTTGTAATAAACTAGTATTATTAATTCTAATTTCGCATTAACACCAAAAAAAAATTAACGCTAATAACGATGAGCGGTGTAGCGATCCCCGATGTACAGTACACCGTCGATGGTATTTAGCGTATATGTTTTTTTCGCATTTTTAAAACATCTTTTCTCCTTACACACTTGTCGGGGTGAAAATCTGACGGTTGCGATTGAGTCGAAAAATGGATGGTCACCGGTTGGTCAGTATTGTAGATCTAATGAAAAAGTCGAGATATCACAAAATAAACGACAACCACTGGTTTTGGAAAATTCTACCCGTTGCGTGGAGGTACAGCACTGTACGGTACATCTGAAGCATGTTTACGCGTCTATTTTCGATTCGACAATTTTGAAGGAAAGACGCGTATTTTATTCTCCTTCTCTCATTTAGTACGACACTGAAATTGAAGGCTCTCGGTTTCAGGCTTTCAGCGGAATTGTGGAAGTTAAAGATTTTATCATGAAAAACTTGATGGTGAAACCATCAAAGTACAAACCATGATTAAAATGGAAAAATTGTTGATTACCATTAAACGGGTAAGAGATGAAAACCCCAAAGGACCAACAAACAATACAAATGCTAAACAACACTAGAAGCATGAAATGGAGCCTGAAAAACAAATTTGTAGACTTTCATGCAGTTGGTCAAACAAAATTACAAAGGGAAACACTTTTTGCAGGGCTATTTTTATAAGGGTCCACGTCAGCAAATACAAAATGTACAAATTTGTATAAAACTGGTACGAATCGACGGATTCTCTTGACTTTTAAAAGTCAACCTATTTATCTCACGATCGGTCGACATTTTATCGGGGGCTAAAATAGTAAAATACGACAAATAGAGTCTTTTTATGAGCAAATCTGGGTAATCAAAATATATATAAAAAAAAAAAGTAAAAGTTGAAACATAAACAAAAGTTGTACAGTTTCAAATAAACACGAAAGTGTTAAATAGATACAGCCCCCAATATTTACAGTTTCCAAAAAGGTTTTTTAGGGTTCCAATCGACGGTTCCAAAACTCTACCACCCATGAACTTTTTTTTACGACCCAAATTTGCCAATTGTTGATCGTATTTGCACGTGTAAAATAAATATTGCATCTTCATTATTAAATATCGCCGCCTCACCTCTCACGTTGAAACAGATTCTCATATCAGTTTATGGTGTGGGGATTGCTCTTAATTTATTGTTTTATTTCCGTGCGATCTTAGGCCGTACTCTCTTCTTTCTAAGCTCTAGCAGTAGTCGGCCTTGTCAGTAAAAGCTACACGACAGTACACCGTGAATCGTTATTAGTGTTGATAACAATAATTCGTCGCCACTAAGTTTTGACTTTTGACCCTCAAACCTAAAATAAAATCAATAACTCTAAATTTTCCTTTACGCCAATATAGGTGCATTTTAATTAAGGTCAATTACTCAACTTTAAATGGTTTAGTGTACAAAAAGTGTCATTCCGTACTAAAACTGCTCGTTATTTTCATATTTTGTACAGAAGTACATAAAAGTGTCAGCTAATGGCGTCGACACGGGAAATCGCACTCAAGGTAGCATTCCATAAATCGAAAAGTGGGGTAGTTTACAGAAATCCGCAACTATCCGTACTAAACGGTGACGCTTATTTTGTTTTTACACGCGAAACAACATTACAGATAATCTAGCCAATACTCTTTGAAGGTCAAAGGTCTGGGAGGTAAAACTGAGCGTCGGATATTTATCCGCGAGATAATCACTTCATTTTTCTCTGTAGCTGCCGACGTACCTCAAGGAGGTGTGTACCTGCCAACGTACCTCAAGGAGGTGGGTTGGCAGCTACTGAAAAAAATTAATCGCGACACACTAGACGATTAAGCTACGTGTCACGATGGACAACCAACGAAAAATCACAAGATTTGCACATGACACGTGCTTTTCCAAGTACAACCGAAAATAAAAATGAAATTTCGTAACATTCCTTCATCACGCTACTTTTCCGTAATTTTTTTTCTTCACACTATTTCTCTTAAAGGACTTTTGTTATGTTCGAAAACAAAAACCCTAAAAAACGAGCTGGTGTAAAGACTGAGGTTTGCAAAAAATATAATAGTTTTGTCGTATGATTACTACGTACGCAAGTACATATTACGCAAGTGAAGATTTAAAGTTAAGTTTGACGGTTCTAATAATTTGAAAGATATTCAATATCCGATCGTAGCTGCGTGGCAACAATCTATTTTGAACACGTGGTTTACAAACTCTACTTGATGGAACATTGACACAATTAACCCGACCCGTAGAGTTGGCGGTACGATTACAGAGACGACTGATGGAACTTGACCCTTAGATATAAGTCATATTAGACGGGCAAAAATGGCACGAACTTGTTCTCACTTCTTCAAAAGTAAACTAACCTGTTCTCACACGCTTAAACATTGACTAGCCTTTTATCACATATTTAAACGTCGATTGTGTGAACAAAGGCTATAGAGTTCAGTAGGGGCTACAATATGGGAACGTGTATCCAAATTTGAGTTAAACGTATACATTAGCGTTGAATTTTCTTGGTGTTAGACCCTTGAACGCGAAATATAATTAATAACACTATTTTTATTTACCCTAAAAAATCGCTTTACACTAATTGCGATCCACGGTGTACTCTTGTGTTGATATCTATGTTTCTATATCACAGCTGAAGTCGCTGTTGCACTGACTTCTCTTGTTTTATGTTCCAGTTTTAGTCTACTTGGTTACTGAAATCCCGGCTCTTCCGCTAACTTACTTGTTTTCAATGTCGCAGTTTCACAGGTTACGTGATTTTACTCCAGAAAACCCGACGAGACCATCGAGAAATGTTACCCGGTCATGATTGAAATAGGTTGATTCTCAAAAGTCCTGTTTGTCGTCAACCATAACAGTTCCGTATGAATTTCCTACAATTTTCTATTAACGTCAACTTTTGTGCTTAGTAAAACATCGCCCTTGTGAAAAGAAGTTTCCATTATCTCTATACAAATTATAGACCTTTGGTTGTCCGTTTGAAAACCTTTAAATAGGCCCACTTTCTATTCGTTTGCACTTGTAAAAGGCGTGTCCCTCGGCCGACGTCAGCGAACGGATAACTTTGTCCCTTAGGCAAGCTCAACCATCGGGTAACTTTCAAATTACCCCCTCGGCAATCATTTTTAACCGTGAAATATTGGTTGCTCAAACGTGTCAATGATTATAGATGAAACCGAAACCGCCACTTGCAGTAATACGTCTGTAGCTGTCTATCTTTCTTTCGTGACCGTCCGATTTTCCGTCAATCGTTGTGTTGTTTTGGGTCGCGTCTACAAATGCCCGTACGGATGTCCAAAAGAGTACAATAGTACTTTAACGTTTGATAAACACGGTCCATGTGTAACAGGCATGAAAAGTAGGACATAGTCCATGCCTGTGTAACGGGCGTGATTTACCATATTGGCCGCTCAATTTAGCGTGCCATTAGTCAGGCATCGAGATTTTTCCACTTACTAATTTCTTACGTCAAGCTCAACTCGCATTTGAGGGATTTGATTTTTAGCCCTCGACCTTCCAAAAGCATTGGCCATGGCTTCCAATTTGGTTTTGACCTTCCCATCTCCAATCTCGCGTCAAATTTCGCGTGCAACTACCAGTTTTCTGTACAACCTGTATTCTTTCTTACAAATTAGCTTGTGAACTCTTTTTTTTTATGTGGCGCCCACAGTACTTCCCGGCATCGGCCGCCTTGATTTATTTTTTCCAATTTTCTTCTCATTTTCCATCGTCAAATTTCGTGTGCCTGTCGCTGGCCGCCAGGTTTTTCCGGCTACCTTCCAGCTGGCATCCAAAGATCCTCTTTCATTTCACTCTTTTCTTACCTCACCGAGTCCACCAAAAGGAGATTTTCGGGCAAATTTCGCCCTTACATAGTGCGAGACAGCACGTGTTGAAATAAGTAGTTTTTAATATATTTTCTAGGTCTAAATTTATTAGAAAAGATAAAGTAGGCAGCCTGCCTCTATCTCTTCTCTCTCTGTCGCCCCCATACTTGTTGTAGTCACTGAAGGAGAGAGAGAGAGAGCAATGGAGCCATGGCTGACTCAACTTCATAGGAAGGACTAAAGAGTGGCTTAAGCCACTCTCAACAAAAGGTTGAGTCCGGAAGGACTCGAACCCCCGACCGGTAGAGCGCGGCGTAGCCGTTAGCTCTAACCAGTCTGTCGTAGAAGTCTGTTAGGAGATGTAGGGTTTCATTATTATTTAAACTATTGTAATGTACTAGATTCATTTAGCTGAAACCCTCAACGCCACACATAGATACAGTTCTACGAAATACGAAGTACTGTACTTGTTTGAAATGGATATCGCGCATTTTGTTTCGAAAGCGAAACAAATATCGCGCAAGTATTTATTACGGCCGAGATTGAATTTCACGTCAAATCTAAAGGCGCACATTATCGCCGAAATCCCGGAATGGTCATTTTGGCATTTAGTGACGTGGCATGACTTGGCGCCACGTGTGAAGACATCATTCGGTCGCGGGAATTCCGAGGAACGTACGGACGAGTGGGAAGTGGACACGCGTCCACTTAATGGCCTTGTCGTACAGAGGCCGTACAGAAAGTACATCGGCAGTAGTACTTTCTTTTACTATACAGTTTTTGATTGGTTCGTACAGGCAGTAGATAGGAGCTGTGAGAGGGAAGTAGGAAAAACTAGGACTTAGGAAAATTTAGGTAGATAGTCCTCTCTCTGAGAGTTTGTATAAATTGGCATCTTTGCCACCCTATAACTTATCGCCTGGTTGGCCTTTTTCAGTGATTCTTTTTTCTACGGACTCAGGGGAGTCCAGGCTACACACGGATGCAGTCAAATTGTCAGTTTGCCTTCTTGGGCAGCAGTGGTTGTGGCTTAAAGTGGGTTAGTTAAATACTATCTAGAGGCTTCCTGTATTCTGTGGTCTAATGGAGGACACAGAATTGCAGCACGTACGCTTGACATCCTCACCTTTTTTTCTACTATGGCCTCTCAGAATAAATTTCGCCCTTACATAGTGCGAGACAACACGCACGCTTAACACCCTCTACCTTTTTTCTACTATGGCCTCTCACACGCGGTGTGTGTCACACTCCCCTTCACCATCTTCTTGGAATGTGCTCGGCTTTGTTTGGACATCTCAGATGAGACCCCTACCCCTCCACAACACACCTCCCATATCATCAGCTCTAGCTCCCTTTCCAGCCTTCAGTGACTACGACAAGTGTGGGGGTTTGGAGAAGGGAGTCAGGGGCAGACTGCCTCTACTCTTTTCTATCTAATAAAGACCTAGAAAATACCCAAATATCAACAATGAGCGTGTACCCTTCCTAGCTCCAACGAACCCTTATCCATCACCATTTTCATGCCTAGAGCCTCCCCCTTATCTTATTCTCCTTTATTGTGCCCCCCATTTTGGGGAGCATTCTCCACATTTGCTTAAACACTCGCATGTCCACCCACCCGCCCCCATCGTCTCTCTTGTCGCTCCTTCACTCACCGAGCCTGCTTTGACTCCCTCATCAAATCCTAGTCCTCTTCGGGTGCCGTAACCTCAGTGTGGAAAGTTATATGTTGGGTTAGGGGGTTTTTCGAGATATTTGAAGTCATGTCCTCTCACCCTTAAAGGAATTCTGCCCCTCACCAAAGGTCATCCTCCTCCCCAAAGTGTGCGCAAACAAATCTCTCCTAGTGATTGGGACTATGTTCGACGCTTAGACGTCGTTGGATGTTACCACCTAGGCTATCTTCGGCCTAAGCTCTACACTCGTATTCCCAACCATCTTGGTGAATCTGTCCTAGCAGCGTTTTGACTCCTTTTGGCTTTATTGGCCGCTGACATCACCACTGACGCAACGTGGCATCTAATTTTTTTATTCCCACTTTGGGTTTTGGTTTTGCCACCGAGGAGGGATGCGAGCCGAGCTCGTGAGACTAAGGCGCGGTGTCAACGGTTTTTGCGAGGGGACTAGGAGTCCTTGCAGTAGGAGCATAGAGATCGTGTCATAATTCTTTCCATGTCCCCCCCTCAATGTCGTGCCCCGCTCCCAATCTCCACGGCTATGTTGCATCAGGCGGTCCACCTTCGTCTTTCTGGCGAGTATTCTCGGGCTGCTCGTGCTCTTTGACCTTTCCAACCATCTCCGTCTTCCGAGGCTATGGTTGAGGCTTTACGTTTGTTGCATCCTCCTGCCCCTGAAGAGATCCTCCTTTTTGTAGAAGTCGATGATCCTCATGAATCGTTCGACTTAGAGAGGGAAACATTAACTACAGTTTTGCTTCGGTCGCCTTATCTTGCTACGGGGGGTCTATCAGGGATGGTGTACAAACTTCTCCGTGACGTATTTCCTCCTAACACCCCCTCTCAAGGTTTTGATTTTCTCTTTAAGGTGGCTTCAGAGATGGCTTGAAGATTATGTTCCACACAATGTTGTACCCCTTTTGTTTGCGGCTCACCTTGTCGCTGTTGCTAAGTCTGCTAGGGGAATTCGCCCAATTGTTATTGGTGAGGTGCTGTACCGTTTGGTCGCTCTCATGATGTGTATTAAACTCCAAGGGGCTTCCCATGACCATTTCTCACCGCACCAGTTCGGCATTGCTACAAAAGAGGGTTGTGAGGCGGTTGTTCATGGTCTTCGGGCTGTTTTGGATCTCCATCCGGATTGGGTGGTCCTTCAGGTAGATGTTGCTAACGCCTTTCACACTGTCAACCGTAATGTTCTCTTCCGAGAATTGCGACATGCTCCATCTCCTATAAACCAAATATTCCCTTTTGTTCGTGCATTTTATTCTCGCCCGAGCTCCCTCATGTTTCCTCTTGGCGGTCCCTTTGGTGAGGTTGCCACTTTGAAGTCTGCAACTGACACTCGCCAAGGTGATCCTTTGGGGGCCACCCTTTTTGCATTGGCTCACCTTCAAGCTTTACGCGAAATTGCTACAACTTTCCCTGGTTAATTATTCCCTTCCATTGCGGATGATACTCATATTGTGGGCCCTCGTGATCAAGCTTTACCTGCCTTTTCCCATTTTGCAGAGCAACTTCGTAGGATTCGTTTGTCAGTTGAACTGTCTTATTGTGTGGCTTGGTGCCCGCAAGGCTTACCTTTGAACTTCCCTATTCTTGTGGGTTTTCGAATTGCATCTTTGACGGATGGAATTAAGGCTTTAGGCTCCCCTATCGGTACCCACTCTTTTGTGAACCAAGTTGTCACTGATGCTTTGTTGGAGGACCTCTCGCACTCTGATGACCTTCTTAAGCTCTCTGACTCCCAAGTGGCATTTCAAATCCCCACTCGTTGTTTTGCTCAACGACCTCTCTATCTCGCACGGACATTACCACTAATGGCTCCATTTTTGTCTTCTGTAAAGGAGTTCGATGATCGACTTTCTAGTGTTCTGATTTTTGTGTGAGCGACTTTTTAGTGTTGGGCATGGGATTTTTGATCGGCCAGAGGGCTCATTTGCACGCCCTCAAACTAGCCTTCCAATTTCCAACGGGGGTTAGGTTTCATTTCGGTGGCTCGAGTTGCTCCAGCGGCTTATTTGGGTAGTTGGGCTTTGGTGGCGCCCGCCATCATTTCCGGTTTTATATCAAATGATGCTCCCATTCTAGCCTAAGTCGTCCCTAGAGTAGAGGACAATCCTTTTCCCTTTCATCAAGCTCTTCTCTCCGTTCGTGCACTCCAACCGCCTTATGTCCGAAACCAAATTCCACCTTTTTCGTCTCTTATTGCTGACAATAACTTCCATTTGCAACGACGCATATCTGAGCAATTGGCTACCGCGGAATTTCATGATCATTAAACGAGCTACCTTCGGCTTAATCGCGTGCTCGTTTACGCTCGTGTTCGGGGCCGGGGGTTAGTGCATGGTTACAAGCAACGCCTATTTTTTTCGACACTTCGTCTGGCGTCTAACCAGTTCACCTCTGCTACCCGCCTTCGTTTGGATTTGCCTCACCCTCCGCTTTTTGGGCGCCCCAAGTGTGTTTGTAACCAAGCAATTGACTTCGACGACATCCATTTACGTCGTTGCTCCCAGGGTGGTGAACGTACAGGCGCGCATGATTTGGTTCGGGATGCGATTGCTGCTATTTGCATCGAAACAAGCTACACTGTGAAGCGGGAAGTTTCCCATATCTTACCTCCTCGTTCTCAATCTAGTGGTCTCCGAAGTCTTTGCGTAGACTTGGTTTTGCTCCACGGGTCTGGGTGGATTTTGGGTGATGTGGTCCTTACTAATCCGATTGGGACCCACGTTTCTTCTCGCGCAATAGTGAATACAAGTGTGGCGGCTCGGGACGCAACGGCTTCTAAGGAAAGGGATTACGCTCACCGAGACCCAGCGGACCACTTTGTTCCATTTGCAGCAGAGATTTTTGGTTCTTTGGACAAGTCTTTCGATGATTTTCTCTGCAACTGTGCTAAGAAAAGCTTTTGAATCCATGGGGCCAAAGAGTCCTCCCCTAAGTCTTCTCGTTGCTTTTTACCGTCACCGTGTATCAGTTGCCCTTCAACGAGCTCAAGCTGCGGCCCTTCTACATCGAAGCACGGTGGCGATTGATAGACGGGGCCTCCTAGACCTTCTTCCTCGGGATTTAGTCCACATCCACGATCTTGGGGGGTGTGGAATGTAGCATGTTAGGGTTGTGGGGCATCATGTAGAGTGGGTTTTTTTTTTTTTCTAATCATCTTTAGTATTTTGTTTAGTCGTGCGAGTTGGATCAGTGCCTTCGGTTTCCTCATTTGTTTGTTTTATTTTGTTTTAGTAATTGTTGGCTCTTGTAGTCTTTAAATGTGCCTTTTTTTTAACCCCCTTTGTACTTCGATGGTTTTTCCATCGCACTTTCTGTAATATAAATTATGCTTTCTATTTACTAGTAAAGTACATAAGTTACAAAAATGGGAACAAAGAAGAAAACATGTGAACACCAAGCTCCACTAGAAAGGCAAAAACGCCAAAGGCCATTCACACGTGGCAATTAGGGAGTTTTTTTCACTGAAACCGAGACCTCGGTTTAGGGTGTCGTATGGTAAGAAAAAGGAAAAAAACTAAAAAAGTCTTTCCATCAAAACAGTCGAATAATGATTAGGTGTGCTTATGGGCAATATTAATGTTTTTTGCCCCAATGGCCTTTGTTTTCTTTAATTTACCTCGTTCTACATTTTTCGTTTATTACGAAACATTAACTTTTTTTTCCCTTCGCAGAATTGGGTGTTGTGATAACGTCAAAAAAGTGCGGACCGCACCGACACTTCGCTGCAATGCTCACGACGTGTTTTAATTTCATTGATTCGACTTTCTTGGTTCCCGGACTTAGACGCTTCTGCCGTACAGAACTGAGAAGTGAACTCTGATTCCTTGTCTGCAAGGAATCGTGCTCGCATGTCTGTTAACTTTTTGCATCGGGACACCAAAACGGAACTACGGAAAGCTCTCTGTTTCCATGGAAACGCACCCTAAAATCCGCGATGCGTCATATCTATGAAGCTTACATCGTACGAAAATGCGTAACCGACATTTCATGTCAACCGCACGGCATAACACGCCTACCTATACGACATGCATAGGTTTGCACATCGCACGTGCGATCTGCGGCCGTAAACTGCTCCACGAGATCGGTGTCAATCAGCCGCCGACAGAGACTCGGGAAACCGAAACTCGTAAACCTCCACAAATTTGGAGCTCTGCAAGTCTTGCAAATAATTTCACAACATTGAACACATTTATAGTGAAAACTACTGACCTATTTCTCACTCTCCTTTTCTAACTCTCCTTTCACCCTCTTGTTTCTACATTTCCTCCCTCTTATCCGTATTTCATTTCCCTGTCGAAGTTCCCATTACTATATTTCGTTTGTTTATTTTAATTGGACACATTTTGTTGCTTTACAGCGATTAACTCTAATGGAGTTTGTAAAAAGCCGGTCATTCGGAATTGTAACTATGTATCTTTGCTGGCTGATTACTATGCTTTACTGTGGATACGTTTTATGCCTTTTAAAAACAAGTTTTCATGACTTTATTGTGGCTACACATGGGTATATATATCTTTACATCCATTGAGTTTTGGACTACGCGAATATTTTCCTCCCAAGGAAGAAAAAGACGGTGAATAAAAAAAATTAAAACGATGGAGGAAAAAAATAAGTACAGGTGGAAAACTTTGGCTCGCGATGTGCTCCAAAAATTATTAGGAAGAAATTAACAAAAGTAGCGTTCTTCTGCAAGAATATTAACAAATGTAGGTGTAGAATTCCTAAATGTGAATGGTATAAAAGCTACCATTAACACATTGGAGGGTTTGTGAAAATAGAATAAGGGAGTTGAAACATCAAAGCAATATTTCTTTGTAGGGTTACACTTCAAAAATGGAAAATAAAAAGATAGCTTTAGAATATTTTTCAACACCATTAGAATTTCACAATGTCAGACATTAGCCTACTTCATTATGTACGGTTCACATGCCCTCGTAGTGTTAACCTCACAAAAAATAAAAAATTAGATAGATTAACATCATTTTTTGCACCGTTAGAATTAAAGATGTCGGATGCTAATCTAGTTCATTATTTGTAGTACACATAGACTGATTAGTTTACATTGATTAGTCTAGGTTTGTGAAAATCAAAACTAGACAGAAAAAAAAGCTAGGCATCAAGTTAGCCAGCAATGTTTAAAAAAAAATATATTTCTAAATATTTGGATACAGTTTGGTAGTTTTCAGGTAGAGCATAATCAATGTGAAGAAATTTTTTGGGCATCTTAAATAGCATGTAAAGTGTATTTTAATGTTTTAAATGAGTGGTTTCAGATGTTGTTT
>JBBHKE010001752.1:18384-69660 GCA_037447655.1 Zygnema cylindricum
AGGGGAGAGAGAGAGAGAGAGAGAGAGAGAGAGAGAGAGAGAGAGAGAGAGAGAGAGAGAGAGAGAGAGAGAGGATAGAGAGAAAGAGGAAGAGGAAGTGGAAGAGAGCGAGAAAGAGAGAGTATAGAAAGAGAGGAGAGAGCAGAGAGAGGGAGAGAGGAAGAGAGAGAGGGAGAGAGGAAAAGAGAGGGAGAGAGGAAGAGAGAGAGGGAGAGAGAAAAAAAGAGGGAGAGAGGGAGAGGGAGAGGGAGTAAGAGAAAGCGGAGGGAGGGGAGGGGAGGGGAGGGGAGGAAGGGTGGGCTGGAGGGCAGATTGGGAGGGAGGGAGGGAGAGAGGGAGGTACACACACCGATATCAGTTTCTATTTGTAGTTCCTATCTATAGTTTCTGTCAACACTATTTTCAGTTTCTCACTGCTACAAAATAAAAAAAAGGCGAAAGATAAGAGAAAAGAAGAAAAAATCCTTGTATCCACACTAAATCTGGTTCCTTACCTCTACAGAAAGCCTCCTACAAAGCTATTATAAAAAGTTAATATTAAAAACACAAAATATATCATATATAGAAAATTTTGAGGATAGGTTTTTGGAGAGGACAGTGATGGAGGGAGGGGCGGGGGGAAGAGGAGGGAGAGACAGCGGTAAGTATGTTTTTGGTAGGCTCAGAAAAAGGGATGAAGATTACGAGAAGTATGAAAAAGAGAGGAGAGAGAGAGGAGTTGACTTAACGAGGAGGAATCGGAGAGATTATGATTCAGGAGAAGAGAGAGGAGAGGGAGGAAAGAGGAGAGGGAGAAGGGAGAGGTGAGATAGTAGGGAGAGGAGAGGGAGAAGGGAGAGGAGAGAGAGAGGGGAGAGAGGAGAGAGAGAGGAGGGAGAGGAGCGAGAGAAGAGAGAGGAGCGAGAGGAGCCAAAAAAAAAGAGAAGTAAGAAGAGAGAGAGGAGCGAGAGAAGAGAGAGGAGAGGGAGAAGGGAGAGAAGAGAGAGGAGAGAGGGATATTCCAAAAGCTCGTTATAGTGGTAGAAGAGATTAGAATGAAAAAGGGAGTCGAAGGTCATAAAAAGAGAGAGGGGGAGGGAGAGAGAGAAAGGGAATCAAAAGAAAGGTTAGATAATAGAAATAAGTAGGCAGTAAGTTAATAGACCAGTTGAATTAAATTCATGTATTGATTATGTTTGAATAAAAAACAAAGTATGTTTTAATACGAAGGAAAAACTTATTCGCATTTGTTATGAGATCTTTTTGTTTTTTATTTCATAACATCGATTTCTTGCTCATGACAATCCATACTTTTTGTTTCTTTTTTTTCTTTTTTTTTGCTTTCGTGTTTTTTTTTTGTTTATGTTTAGAGTTAGGGTTAGAGTTAGGGTTAGAGTTAGAGTTAGAGTTAGGGTTAGTGTTAGGGTTGGGGTTAAGTTTGAGTTTAGGGTTAGGGGTATGGTTATGACTGTGTTTATGTTAGGGCTAGGTTTAGGTTTATGCTTATGTTAATGTTTAAATTACTACTTTTTTTTTACCTTTTTTATGTTTATGATTACTAACTTTGTTAGTAATCATCTCCCATTTTGTGGTAAGGACCAAAAGGCACTAGAGAGTAAGAAAGCGTAAAAAGGTATACATATATATATATATAATTAAAAGCAAAAATCAAAAAATAATCCACATTAGTTCCGGTGTCTCACCACAGCGGAAGCCCCCCTCACATTACTGATAAAAGCAATGATAATTTTTTTTCCGGATTCGAAATCTGTACCACTCTCGATCTCTCCGAAAGGTACGATTTCATGGCGGCTCTAAAAACTCGTCCTTTCTTTTCGCATTGGATTTTAATATATTTTCCAAACCGATTGCGAAAAAGAGAGAGGGAGAGAGAGAGGGAGGAGGGAGGGAGGAAAGAGAGAGGAAGGAGAGAGGGAGGGAGGGAGGGAGGGTGAAAGAGAAAAGGGAAGGTGAGAGAGGGAAGGTGAGAGAGAGGGAGGAGGGTGAGAAGGAGAGGGTGAGTGAGAAGAGGGAGAGTGGGAGGGAGGTAGTGAGGGAGGGTGGGAGGGAGGGAGTGAGGGAAGGTGTGAGGGAGGACGGGAGGGAAGTCCGAAGAAATTCCGTCTCACCTGCAGGAGGTACGAAGGGGGAAAAGACGTTTCGTGAAAGTAACAAAAAAAAAATAAGTTTACTTTGGGCACTTTCTCATGTGCTAAAGTTACAGTTATTTTCTGTCGTTTTCTTTTGTAACTTCGAAAAAAAGGAAAAAATCTGCAGCCGTACCAAAAAATTCAAATTACAACCGTACAAGTTACGTTCCATTAAAACTTTAGCTGTAACGCAGTTTGTCGTCTATCGCGATTCAGTTTATCGTTTAGCGAGTTTCGACCCACTTTCGCGTCCTTCTAGATCATCTTCAAACTTTAATAAAATCACCTCGAGAGGTGATTTTAAATAAAGTTCCACGACGTGGGCGAATTTGCATATGATTTCGCACGCGTCGGAGGGTTTTGACAAAATTTTCGTCAAAAAAAAATCCACTGCACGTTTACAGCCTGTACGTACTTTTTTCCGTGCATCTTTTTCCGTACAGAGGCGGTGGAGGGGTCTCGACCAAGGGACGCCATTTCGCAAAAGCGAAGTCCATGAAAGCGCCTCTCTCTCTCTTCCTCTCCCACTAACGCGTATATCTCACAATTCTTGCAATGAAAAAAGGCAAGAAAGGTATCAAATGAAATATCTATGAAAACGATTTCTTTTGACTATCTTTGAGCGTATTTTGATGGCAAGTAGAGTAGGAAAAGACAAAAAACAACAATCGGAAAATCATGGCGGAAAGTTTTAGAAATTGTGACGTGGGCGCTGTCATAGTTGAGCGTGACGCGCGTGACGTCACAATATCACAAACCCTAAACATTTGCAATACCTCCACGTCGACAATGTGGCGTGCAGATAAAGCGAAGTGACAGAAACTGTTCAACGTGCGGGTGGACGTTTGAAATCGAAATTGAGTGGAAGTTTCGCAACATTTTGTGTACCGTTTATGTGTCACGTGTTTCGTACACGTCTACGCTTGTCACTTTTTGAAGTAACAAGTTATTTGCGATTACATCGGAATGCTCATAAAGATGTACGGAGAATCTTCGCTAGAAACAAAGTTACAAGATTAAAGTTTCGGTTACATGGGAAAGTGCCCTT
This sequence comes from Zygnema cylindricum, assembly GCA_037447655.1. Lineage (NCBI taxonomy): Eukaryota > Viridiplantae > Streptophyta > Zygnematophyceae > Zygnematales > Zygnemataceae > Zygnema > Zygnema cylindricum. Next base: position 21,562 of record JBBHKE010001752.1, read on the forward strand.
TTTTTTTGCGTTATATTATAGACCATTTTGATTGGCTATTCGTTTACGGGTGATCATTCTAAAAAAATTAGGTTCGGTACGGATGAATCATTCGAAAATCGACTTCATGTTTTTTCAAAGTCAGTTTTTTGCATTCCGAAAAGGGTTCGCGAAAAAAAAGATGATTTACCACAGTTGTCAAGTTTTGAAGCACTTGACCGTACATTTTGTCTTTTGCTACGCTCCAAATTGTACCTTTTGTCCGTAGGTACGCTCCAAAAAGGTTGACAGCCGGGCGGTCGGTCATTTTGGCGCCTCTGTTTTTTGTTCTTTTGCGAAATGAATGGTACGGGATGATTCGTTTTATCATCTCATTCATCATTCATTCCCTGTGTGAATGCAGCAATTGATTCTTATTGAGTGCCTGAGACGTGGCAGATTATGGTCCACGTCCTTAAATAGCGTTATTAATTCTATTTTAGGTTTTGGGGTCAAAATTTAGGGGCACCGAATTAGCGTTATACACTCTAATAGCGATTGGCGGTGTACAGTGCACCGCGAATCGTAATTAGAGTAAATTACTCTAATTCGGTCGCTCGAAATTTCGACATAATCACATGAAATAGAGAAGACGATTCTAATTTTTTCATTATTCTATTAAAGGTAAATTAATTAGCGTTTTTAATTCTAATGTAGGTATTTTTTTTAAATAGTGTGGAGTACGGACGACCTCACACCGTGCAAAATTGTTAAGTAAATTGGATAGCGTCAAATAAGGAACGGATTCGGTTGCAATATTTGAGGGGCCGGGCGGATTCGGGCGGTTTGATTCAGAGAGAAAAAAAAAAAAAAAAAGGTTACGGCCGGGTAAGCAAAAAACGAAAAAAAAATGAAGATTTTGACTATCTATACAATCCAACATTATTGTACTCTTTACTCTTGTTATCGTGGAAAGGTATAGGGGAGATGTACAACTAATTTAATACTTATTCAGGTACGGGTGGGTACGGGTGGCCGCGAGAAATCGAGTTTCAGTTAACTTTTTTTTTCGTAAACGCGTTTCGGGTAACGGTTAACAATTTAGAAGCATGACATAACCCGATCAAGCTTCAAGTACTTAGATATTTAAAAAAAAAAAATTGTCGATTTCGCTTATCTAAAATTTTGACTTTTGCGACCTTTGGTACATGGGTATGTGAAACCATCCGTATGGGTTTCGAACAAGTCTCCATACATTTGTGGGACCTTCGGCACCTCGCGCGATTGGGTATGTGAAATAGGGTTTTGTATTTAGGGTTGTTTTTTTAATAAAAAAACCAAAACATATAAAATAAACCTTAAACATACGGTCGCGTGGAGAATACGAGCGACGTAGACCCCTTCGGCACCCCTATGGGGCTAAAAAGTTGCAAGATCCAGTACAGTATATGACAGTCAGAGGTCACAATCGGGTACCCGAATCCGCACCCGATCCATACCATATCGTTCGTGTCGGATCCGGTACGTATTCGGGTGCCAAAGTTTTGGGGCCGGCCGGATTCGGTCGGGTGATTGATAAAAATATAAAAAAAATCAGGTACCGCCAAGTAATCAAAAAACAAAAAAACTCAAAGGTTTCGTAAGTACGTACGACTACAGTACTGTACAGTATGGGTTTGTTACATAGTTCAAAAGTAGGCGTTTTTATGGTAGGCCTTTTGTAGGAGCACAAAACTTGGCACAAAACTCGCGTAGAGTAAGCATACTGTATGTGTGTGCGTTTGTGCACACTTTTGTACGAACGTACGAATTTGACGTATAATCATAGTACAGCGAACGCCGCTGGACGAAATTTTCAGCGAACTAACACAACGTAGGATGAGTTGTGTTATGGGCTTTTCATGTAATCTTCTTAGATCGCTACTTTGATCAACGACCGTCCGATCGTCCAAATCTGACGGTTTAAATAAAACATACCTCAAAACTCACATATTTTTTTTTTGTCCGAATGTTTTTCAAAATTTAGACATGACGTTTAATTCTCTATCGATCGATGTGCAACTCAACCCCGTTACTGTTTTTTTTCTTTTTGCGACCAATACAATATGGGTCTTAAGGTCATATTATATGTTTTACATACAATATGCTGTATGGGCCTACTTTCACCTACTTTTAAACTATGGTCTGTTACATTCCTCTAGTCATTTGCGGGACCCGCCCCGCAGACCCAGACAAAGGTCGTAATCGGTTATCTAAAATAGGGTTTATAGGATTAAGGTCATTTGGATTTTGTTTTTTTTAATAAAAGAAAACGAAGACCAAGTAAAAAATCTTAAACATACGGTCGCGTGCAGAAAGCGAGAGGCCGGGGCGACGTGGACGCCTTCGGCACCCCCTGCGGGACTTCGAAACCTTGATCCAGTACTGTACTGTAGTCTTCACACTTAGGGGGTGTCCCCATGTAATCGGTACTTTGATAAAGTATTTTGGACTGTAGTGAAGATTCGCCGTACTACTTTGAAGAGCGTCCCAATGTGCGAAAATGGAATTGGAACTTTGACATGTGACGGTTGTAGACGTAGGTACAACTTGTGACGATTGAAGATGACTACGAAACTTCCGACGATTGGTGACGCCAACAAAAACAGCGACAGTGGTAGACGTCTAGATTTTTGTGAAATTGTAGATGTTTAGGCTTTGGTGACATTGTGACGTCACGCTCGCTTGTGACAACGTCGACGCCACGGATTCAAGAACTTTCCGCCATGGTTTTCCGATTTCGTTTTTTCTACTTTTCTCACTCGACCTGCCATTTAAAAAAAACCTAAAAATTGTCAGAAAGAATACTTTTAAAATATCTTTCATTTTATACCAATATTGTCGTGTATCATTTTACGAAGTGTGAGATACAAGCGATGGTGTGAGAGGGAGAGAGGAGAGGCGACGACGACGATTTTTTTTGCAAAGGACCCATGATTGAAAGTGGAGGTCCGAGACCCCTGCAATTTCTTTTCCGTACATAGCGCGTGACGGGCACGGAGGAAAATAGCGAGGACTCTCCTTCGTCCTAAAATTTTACAAATAGTGCGGCGCGTGTGTGGTTCATTTTTCATTCGCTGTTTGGGCGGTACTTGAACTAAAATCACCCCCTCGAGGTGATTTTGGAAGAAGATTTTTTTTGGGCTGGATTCTCTTGCCCGGGGGTCGAAAAGGGGAAAACGCCAAAAGGCATTCACATGACGACAAACACGCCGTACATTCAAAGTATGAATTGACGTTCACTCTACTTTGGTAAAAATGATTTACGGCTCATGTTTTTGTCAAAGTTCCCTGAATTTTAGGGCAAAAAGACAGAGAAAAGTGTTAGGTTCTTTGTGAAACGGCGTCTCAGTTCTGTTGAGCGCCGTAAAATATATTATTCAATTAGCGTGTGATTTGTGTGGTGTGGCGTGATTAGTTAGTTATAGTCTTTGGTTTATTTTGTTTTGGTTTGTACGACGGACTCTTGTTTTGTACGGCGGTATGTTGTTTCGTACAGTACCGCGTACTTTATGCTATTTCGGTAGTACTTTGTTGTGATTGGTTCGCGCGCGTACTTTCGTACGTCGCGCGATTCATTTGTACCTTGCAGTACTTGTTTGTTTCGTGTGAGACTATTTAGGACTTAGTCATTTTGGGAAAGAATTATCTTTTGTAAGGGGGGGGAAAAATTCCGGTGAAATATACTTTTGTCTTTTGCTGGAGTGATCTCTTCCTTTCATCTTTGCTTCCGCAATTTTAATTTTTTTTTCCTTTCTACTTTTAAGTGTATCGAGCCTTTCAAGTGGTATCGGAGCTAGCTTGCTCCATTAAGAGTTCTCAAGGTGGCAAGTCTTGCCGCCATGGGGGGAAAGAAGAAGAAGTCCTCATCCACACCTTCTCCTATTGCGGCTCCTAATCCGGATCTACCGGATCTGCCGGATCTGGCCGATTCATCTCCAGATCAGAGTGTGAAAGATTTCGGCTTCGGAGGAGAGACTTTTGAAAAGAGTTCTCCCTCCAACCCACTTCCAAAAGAGGAGAAAGAGAATCAAGAAGGGGTGGTTTTGACCGAAGATCGTCTAAATGAGTTGTTTGACGGCTTCCTCACTCTTGTAGATCAACGGATCACGGATGCCAATCGAAAAGGGAAGTTTAAAGTGGAGGAGGAGGATCCGATTTTGAATACGTTTGAGGTGGCTTCGGATGGAGGGGTCGAGAATGACGACATTTTGAGAGAGGCTCTCCGAAAGGGAAAGTTTGTGATCGAGAACGACTCGGATCTTGAATATGAATCCGATGACGAGTTACCGATCCCTTCCATGCCGGGGAAGATCGTCCTCTTTAACGGATCTAACTATCAAATATGGAAGAAATATATCAAGGCACAACTTATCCTCCGTCACCTTTGGAAGATCGTGAATGGAGAAGAAAAGATGCCGATCGACGATCCGAAGGCTCGTCGCCTTTGGAAGAAGAAAAATCTTGCCGCAATCACCGGTCTTATGCAATCTTGTACCTCATCGGTGCATGATCATTTTCTTACCCGAGATACGGCGCACGAGTGTTGGAAGGCGCTCGAAGGTCAATTTGAGAAGGGACTCCAAAACAAGGGGCAATATGCTTACACGGACTTTATCGAATTTAAGATAAAGTCTAACGAATCGATTGATGATGCAATCAAGCGATACAATATTATTGTGGAGCAACTCTCGAATAACGGCCGGACTATCATCGAGGAAGACAAAGTAATCGGTCTCATCAATGCTTTACCCGACAATCTTACTTACCTCAAGGAGATTCTTTGGGCTCAAACAAATCCGAGTTATGAGTTTCTCGTAAATTACCTCAAGACAACCGAGAGAAATCGAGGAGGTCCTCCTAAAGCTTCGGCTTCGGGTGGATCTCTGAACGCATCCTCCGAAGAACCCGCGGATCTCAATTTTCTCCGTGGGGGAAGAGGGGGAAGGGGAAGAGGAGGCGGATCTAGGGGAAGGGGAAGAAGCACCGAAAGGAGGGGAAACTTTCCCGGTCAACCTCCTTTCCAAGACCAGTCTGCAGTTACGTGTTTTCGCTGCAATAAAGCCGGTCACATGTCCTCCTCTTGTCCGGATAAAGAAAAACAATGCCATTATTGTGAAAAGTGGGGACATATTAGTCCCCAATGTTACGCGAGATCTGACAATGGTGGTGGCCGCGGCGGGAATGGCGGCGGCGGCGGCAGATTCGCTGGACGAGGCGGTGGACGATTTAGAGGGGGAGGGCGCGGTGGACGTGGCGGCCGATTCGGCGGCCATGGACACTTCGTCGGGGAAAATGATGAGAAGGAGGAAGGACCGATTACGTTCTCGACGCTAAGTGCCAACGACGAACCTTCAAACTTTGAAGCGCAAAACGACAAGGAGTGGATTATCGATTCCGGAGCCTCGCATCACGTTTGTACGGACGGCACACTTTTCGACGAAATGCGTGCCTTGACCGTACCAAAAAGAATCACTGTCGCTAGCGGTCAAACTATCTCTGTCGGTACAGTTGGTACCGTACGCCTCGATTTGATTTCGCTAGATCCAAATGGATCTGAGCGAATCTCCGAAATCCAGCTGTTGAACGTCCTTTACATTCCGGGCGGCTCCGCAAATCTTCTGAGCGTGCCGCAGATCCAGCGAGCTGGCGCAAGCGTGTACGCATTGGGAGATTCCACGATCAAAATTGTACGATCAGATGGAATTACGATCGGTGAGGGAGAAGTATCTGACGCATTCCATAGTCGTCTTTTATGGAAGCGTCCAAAGTCAAAGCGTCATGATGACGGCATTATTGGACAGATCGCCGAAATTAAGGGCGATCTGACGCTATGGCATCACCGTATGTGCCATACGTCAGAACGGAATCTGAAACGTATGATCAAAGCCAGTTGCACGCGCGGCTTAGATCTGACATCAGGCGAAAAAGTCAACGGCTGTGACGGCTGTAATCAAGGGCGACAGATCCGCAAACCCCATCCCACTAAAGATACGAATTTCCGGTCAACTCACCCACTTGAAAAAGTACACGTGGATCTCTGTGGTGACGTCAAGCCTGAAAGTTTGGGGGGGAATAAATATATAATGGTTATTGTCGACGACTACTCAAGATTTACTTGGGTATACTTACTCAAAAATAAATCCGATGCTTCTGCGAAATTTGAGGAGTGGCATGTAATGGCCGAACGGCAATGCGAGCGGAAATTAAAGGCGGTTCGATCGGATAATGGTGGAGAATTCAAGGCATTTGATCCTTATTGCAAGAAATGGGGGATACGACAAGAATTTACGGCATCATACTCACCGGAAGCGAACGGAATCGCCGAGCGGAAAAATCGAACTCTTCAAGAAATGGTTCGCTCGATGATTCATGGATCGGGAAGAAAAGAGTTTTTGTGGGGAGATGCGATCTTAACGGCTAATTATATTTGCAATCGTCGACTTACCTCTATTTCGGGCGATAAGACTCCTCATGAACTTTGGTATGGTCGAAAGCCCTCATTACATCATTTACGAATTTGGGGATGTCGAGCGACGGTGTACATCGAATCGGTAAAGCGACGAGGTAAATTTTCTTCTCGTAGTTGGTCGGGAATTTTTGTGGGGTATAGCTCCAAAGGGAGTTTATACCGGGTGTATGATCCGATCCGTCATGTAGTGGAAGAGAGTCGTAATGTCAATTTTCATGAGGATCTAAAATTTGCAATTTCTCGTTCGGAAAAATACTCTTCTAATCATGACTTTCTTGAAGTGAATGATTCTCTCACTTTTCCACATCTCGATGACTCGGATTCCGAAATTGAAGCGGAACCGATCGTCAATATTAAGAGGGGGAAAGCTAATTCCGAAACTCATCCGGAATTGATTAATTTTGACGAGATCCGAAGTGAAAATTCCCGAATGTCTTCGGACATTCGTCAATCTAAAAGTTCTAATTCTCCGAATGTTTCTTTCCACGAGGAAGAACCCGAATTTGAAAAAGAAAAATCCGCAAACGAAAAAGAAAATGAGGTTCCATTACGAAGGAGTCAACGTGAGACGAGGGGGAAGAAGCCGGATCGGTTATCATTTGATCGCAAAGGTGGAAATGTCGAAAATTCCAGTTATTTTATTTCGGATGCCTCGGAGGAGGCATTTATTCTGTAGCAATCATTGACCGAGAATATGCCCGGCGATCCCCAATCTTATGCCGAGGCACGAAGTTCTAAGGATTGGGAGGATAAGTGGAAACCGGCGTGGGAGAAGGAATTAAAATCCATTATTGATAATAAAACGTTTGAGGAGGTGAGTTTACCGGAGGGGAAGAAGGCGATTGATGCTAAATGGATATTTAAAACAAAAACTGGTGCTACGGGGGAGATAATAAAATATAAGGCTAGATTGGTGTGTAAAGGCTTTCAACAAATAGAGGGGGTTGATTATTCGGAAACTTATGCACCGGTTGTTAAATTTGATTCTTTGAGAATGATAATTGCTATTGCGGCCGCGGGGAATAAGCATATACATCAAATGGACGTAGAAACAGCCTTTTTAAATGGAGAATTAGAAGAGGAGGTTTACATGAAGGTGCCCGAGGGTGTGCCCTCAAAAGAAGGAAAAGTATGGCGGCTGCGAAAATCCTTGTACGGATTAAAACAAGCGCCGAGGACTTGGTACCTTCGTCTTCATAAGGTACTTACTAATTATGGTTTTGTTCGTACAATTTCGGATTCCGGAGTTTACGTGAAAGGAGAGGGAAAGTATCTAATCTATATAACTATCTATATATATATATATGTCTCTATATGCATATATATATGTATGTCTCTATATGCATATATATATGTGTATATATATGTGTATACATATATATGTATGCATTTGCATTTTATGATAATTAGACTTTCAACCACGTTTTGCGCATTTTTTTTGACTGAATAATAAAGTTTTTTTTTTTTTTTTCATTTTTTTTTCCCAGGATGCAATTAGAATCCCTCGATCGCCGTGAAACGACTCTCACCATCATTTTTTTTGGTTTGTTTTTTCTCGGATTCGTCCTCTTCTGCGGATCTTTGTGCACTAAAAGACAAAGCACTAGAAGACAAAAACATTGTCCTTGTTGCGATGAGATTCGTCGAGGCGTCCCATTGGTCAACGGTACAAATGGGTACCATTTGACTTCTCCGGAAGAAACGAAAATTTCGGAAAAGGGAAGGAGAGGGAGAGGAAATGGAGTTTTTCGATTTTTTTTCTCAATATTTTTCATTTTTGCGGTATTTGTGGGAGTATTGATTTGTACAGAAAAAAGTCGGTAAATTTTGAGAAAATGGAATAGAAAATTTTAAGTTAAGGGAGGGAGAGAGGGATAGCGGGAATGAGGGGAGAAGGGATGCGGGAGGGAGGGAGGGAGAGAGGGAGGGAGGGAGAGGGTTTCGATTTAGAAAATAAATTTTGTTTCTTATTTTTTGGAAAAGAGGTGGAACCGACACAAAAATAAAAGGAAAAAACGACAAAAGAAATAAAAAAATAAAAGAAAAAAAACAGAAAAAAAAGAAACAAAAAACAAAAAACGAAAAAAAGGAAGAAAAGAAAAAAGAAAAAAACTCGACAAGAAGAGCATACAAAAAAAAAACTTACGACAATGTTTGGAAAATTGTAGGATTTGTTTTTTCATAATATTTGTAATTTTTTTTTGTTTTTTTTTTGCTTTCAAGCTATCGACAGTTTTTAGTAATTCTTGTAAAAACTGCCCAATTTGTTTTAATTTTCCAAGATTTTATTTAAATGATAAATTTCAGGAAAAATTAAACATGCAATTAAATTTTTTATTTTATTTTTTCCCTTTATGAAGTTAATTTCTGATTCCTAACTTTCTTTTCAACATTTTTTTCACTCCTCCTTCCCCTCTCTTCTCTCCCCCCCTACTCTCTTGCGCCTCCCTGCTTTAAGACTTTAACTCTTCATTAAAGTTTTCGGTCTATTTATTTATTATTATTATTATTTTTTTTTCTCGTGTCTTTTCAAGTACTACTCTTAATATGTTTTTCTTCTGTTTCATGTGATTTTCCAGGAGTGCTTTTTTTTTTTTTTTCTTTTCTTTTTGCATTTTTTTTTTTTTTTTTGTCGCCTCTATTTTTACATGGATGATTGTCACAAATAGTAAAAAAAGGTAAAAAATTAAAAATGCCCAACTGACAAAATGCCAAAACGAACACAAAGACCAAAGGATAAAATAACAAAAAAAACAAAATGACAAAATGACAAAATCATAAAATGGCAGAACGACAAAATGACAAAAAAATGACATTTTTGGGGTTGCACAATTGGCAGTATTGATTCAGTCTCATCTTTTGTGAGAAAAAAAATAAAAATTAATAATATGATATAAAGTTAATAATGCAGTCTGAGAATCGAGCTTTATTATACATGTTCCCCTGGCCTTAAATTGTAATAATTTATAATTCTAATTTTTTAATTGTTATTTTATTTAAATTAGTATTACTGGTAATAATTCCCGTTTTATACCAATTATTATTTTGACAGTGCGAGTCATGGTTAGGGAAACAGTTAAAAAAAAATTATAAATTTATAAATTTCCAATTTACAAATTTACAAATCAGAAATTCAACAAATTATCAATTTGCAAATTACAAATTCCACAAATTTCAAATTTATTACCTCAACTTTCAAGGCAAGAATTTTGAAACGGAAAAAAAATATGCACTGTTGACATATAGAAAGTCTTCGGTTAGTTATTTTATAATTTAATCAATTATTATTGCTACTACTGCTCTTTTTATTGATGCCTTGAGAGAGGGGAAGAGAGAGAGAGAGAGGGGAAGAGGCAGGAAGAAATTGGTGACATACAAAGCCGTATAGAAATAATGGCGGCTTTAGGCGCGTTCTGTCTTTTTTTTTGTATATTTGTACTTTATAGTCTTCTGATTAGTAGAGGGTTTAGTAGATAAGGGCTGTGAGTAGGTTCTTAGGACTTAGACAGTTCTTTAGCACCCTCGCTCTGTGAGAGCATATGTATAAAAGAACTGTCTTTGAACAGCAATAACTAAGTTCTCAGATGAGCAAATTCAGTGATTCATTTTGAGTCAGACTAAGGGGACTCTTATTTTCACAGGGGTGAAGACTTTGGGAACTATTGCTTACCAGGGTGAAAACACGCAGACTGAGTTTCTTGATCCTAGAGGGTTATCCTATAGGTAGTAGTCAGTTGTGATATATGTGAGTACAATGGAGCCCACAGAATTTCAGGACCCGATAATGGAAGCAATTGTCGATGTAGCAAAGAACAATGCAAGTGTGCAAAATAAAATTTAATCCTTTAGAAACCATTAAAAATCTTTAAAAAGGTTAAAAAACACCTAAGAAAACCCTAAAAAACTGTAAAAACAAAATTTTTTTTTGAGGCATTTTATCTTCACGATATTAATATGGAATTCACGTTTTTCGAGGGAAGGGTGGGGAGGAAAAGGACAATGGGGCGGCAGAATCAGGGATTCGGCAAATCAGGCAAGGGATCAAAAAAAAGGAGATTGAGAAAAAGAGAGGGAGTTGAGGGGACACGGTGGGATAGAGGGTGCAAGGCAAGCCAACAAGGAGGGAGGGAAGTGTTGGAATTCTGAATTCTTCCTAATTCTCCTTTGCTACAAACCTAGTTTTTAAATGACTTAGTACTAGATAACGTAATCTAGTATTCTGATTCTCGTCATTTACTCTCTGTACCTTTGTCCTAGATTTAGTTAGATTTAGCTTTAGATATTTTAGATCTATATTTTTTCTCTTCTTCTTACGAAAGGTCACCTTGCCCTTTCGTCACACGGCTGCAGAAGTAAACCTACTAAAGCATCTGCCTGTCTCTCTCTGGATAGCACAGGCAGCCATGGCTCTATCTCCCTCTTCAACCTTCACTGACTGCGACAAGTGTGGGAGCTGAAGAGAGGAGTTAGAGGCAGACTGCCTCGACTTCTTTTGAGCAATTAATTTAGACCTAGAAAATACTAAAAGAACCATTAATTTCTACAATGACAAATTACCGATCCCTTCCATGCTGGGGAAGATTATCCTCTTTAACGGATCTAACTATCAAATATGGAAGAAATATATCAAGGCACAACTTATCCTCCGTCATCTTTGGAAGATCGTGAATGGAGAAGAAAAGATGTCGCTCGACGATCCGAAGGCTCGCCGCCTTTGGAAGAAGAAAAATCATGCCGCAATCACTGGTCTTATGCAATCTTATACCTCATCGGTGCATGATCATTTTCTTACCCGAGATACGGCGCATGAGTATTGAAAGGCGCTCGAAGGCCAATTTGAGAAGGGACTCCAAACAAGGGGCAATATGCTTACACGGACTTTATCCAATTTAAGATAAAGTCTAACGAATCGATTGATGATGCAATCAAGCGATATAATATTATTGTGGAGCAACTCTCAATAACAACCGAATTATTATTGAGGAGGATAAAGTGATCGGTCTCATTAATGCGTTACCCGACAATCTTACATATCTTAAAGAAATTCTTTGGGCGCAAACGAATCCGAGTTATCAATTCATCGTGAATCACCTTTAGACCACCGAGAGAAATCACATAGGTCCTCCTAAAGCTTCGGCCTCGGGTGGATCTCTGAACCCATCCTCCCAAGAACCCGCGGATCTAAATTATCTCTGTGGGGGAAGAAGGGGAAGCGGAAGAGGAGGCGGATCTAGGGGAAGGGGAAGGAGAACCGAAAGGAGGGGAAACTTTCCCGGTCAACCTCCTTTCCAAGATCAATCCACTATCACTTGCTTTCAATGCAATAAAGCTGGTCATATGTCCTCCTCTTGCCCGGACAAAGAAAAGCAATGCCATTATTGCGGGAAATGGGGACACATTAGTCCCCAATCCTACGCAAAAACCGACGGCGGCGGCAGCGGCGGCGGCCGCGGCGGCCGCGACGGCGGTAGTGGCATACTAGCAGAGCGAGGCGGTGGCCAATTTAATAGAAGGGGGCGAGGTGGACGTGGCGGCCGATTCAGCAACCATGGCCACTTCTTTGGGGAGAAGGATGAGAGAAACGAAGGACGAATTACCTTTTCCACGCTAAATGTCACCGACGAACCTCCAAACTTTGAATCGCGAAACGATAAGGAGTGGATTATCGATTTCGGAGCCTCGCATCACGTTTGTACGGACGGCACACTTTTTGACAAAATACGCGCCTTAACCTTACCAAAGAGAATCACTATCGCTAGCGGTCAAGCTATTTCCGTCGGTACAGTTGGTACCGTACGCCTCGACTTAATTTCGCTAGATCCAAATGGATCAGAGCAAATCCTTGACTTAATTTCGCTAGATCCAAATGGATCTGAGCGAATCTTTGAGATCAAGCTCTTGAACGTGTTTTATATTCTAGGCGGCTCCGCAAATCTTTTGAGCGTGCCGCACATCCAACGAGCTATCGCAAGCGTGTACGCCTTGGGAGATTCCACGATGAAAATTACACGATCTGATAGAATTACAATCGGTGAGGGCGAAGTATCTGAAGCATTCCATAGTCGTCTTTTATGGAGGCGTCCAAAGTCAAAACGTCATGATTACGACATCATTGGACAGATCGCTGAAATCAAGGGAGATTTGACTTTATGGCATCACCGTATGTGCCATACGTCAGAGGCCTTTTTAAATGAAGAGTTAGAAGAGGAAGTTTATATGATGGTGCCCGAGGGTGTGCTTTCAAAGGGAGGAAAAGTATGGCGGCTGCGAAAAATCCTTGTACGGATTAAAACAAGCGCCGAGGACATGGTACCTTCGTCTTCATAAGGTACTTACTAATTATGGTTTTGTTCGTACAATTTCGGATTCCGGAGTTTACGTGAAAGGAGAGGGAAAAGACCAAATTATTTTTTCTGTGTGTGTCGATGACTTCCTAATGATTAGTGACACGATGTCTGTTATTAATAAGTTAAAAGAGTACCTTAGCATACATTTTAAAGTGACAGATCTTGGAGAAGTAAGGTACATTTTGGGGATAGAAGTCATAAGGTCCAGTGAGAATGTAATTAAATTAAGTCAAGCTCAGTACTGTAGAGAGGTCTTGACTAGATTTGGTATGATTGGCGCGAAACCTGTCTCGACGCCATTAGATCCAAAAGTACAGTACAGAAAGTACGAAGAGGAAGAAAATGTGTCAGTGCCATACCGTGAAGCAGTTGGTAGTCTAATGTATTTGAGTATAGGCACGCGTCCGGATATTGCGGCAGCAGTGTCAGTTGTTAGTCGTTATTGCAACGCTCCAAAAAAGAATCATTGGGAGGCAGTGAAACGAATACTGCGCTATTTGGTTGGTACAATCGACTTCGGTTTGGTTTATACGTCCAAAAGGGACTCTTTGCAGTGTATCGGTTAGTGCGACACAGATTGGGGAGGAGATTTCGACAGCAGAAAAATCCACGTCAAGGTACGCTTTCATTTTGGGCGGCGCGAGTGTTTTTTCGAGTTTGCGGCTCTAACCTACGGTTGCGCTGGGTTCCACGGAGTCAGAATATATGTCTGCGTGCCATAGAACGATGCGAAGGCGTCTGTCTAGATCAAAGAGATGCTCGGTGAGTTGGGCGTTTTGATTGGTTGATTGCAGATTTTCAGTGACAGCATGAGCTCGATGGCGCTTGTGAAAAACCCGGTATTTCACAAGCGGACGAAATATATCCGGATACAGTGGCACTTCGTACGAGATTTGGTCATTTTGAATGAAATCGAATTTTCATACGTGTCGACGTTGGAGGAGGCCGAAGATATGTTAACAAAAGCGGCGGTCTATGATGTCCTATTACGGGGTAGACCTAAACTAGGATTGTTTTCAATTTAAGAGGGGGTTTCACAAAGAGAGGGGGGTTGTTAGGTTATTTGAGAAACGGCGTCTCAGTTCTGTTGAGCACTGTAATATATATTATTTAATTATTATTTAGTTAGCGTGTGATTTGTGTGGTGTGGTGTGATTTGGTAGTTATAGTTTGGTTTATTCTGGTTGTTTTGTACGACAGACTTTTGTTTTGTACGGCGGTATGTTGTTTCGTACAGTACCGTGTACTTTTTGTTGTTTCGGAAGTACTTTATTGTGATTGGTTCGCGCGCGTACCTTTGTACGTCACGCAATTCATTTGTACCTTGTAGTACTTGTTTGCTTCGTATGAGAGTATTTAGTAGTGTTGTGTATCGGTAAGGATTTGCCGATAACCGTTATGGGCCTTTTTTCGGGGACCCGATAATCGATATATTGGTACGATATATCGCTATCGGTCTTATCGCCGATAAGTAGCCGATAATATTGGCTACTTAACGGCGATAATGCCGATAACAATAACTATCGGCGATAACTGTACGAGCCGTACAGATAAATGTACGGCGTGTACACTCAACTGTACGTCTTATTCCCCCGACGCGCCCTACTCACAACCCCTGAGGTACCTACCAATCAGATCCTTTGTACAAGCCGAAAGTACAGTAGCCGCATAAGATGTGTACGGCTTTAGTACGGCTCCACTTAAAACGATGTACCTTTCACATCCGATGCCGTGGCTTTGTCCTTTTATTTTTTGGGATCCACTGGAAACCTGCCACGTGTCAATCCGTCGGCTTTTTTGGCAAAAGCCGCCAAAAAAGCCATTCCGAGATGCCGGCGCTCACGCTGACCGTCCGCTCGTATTTTCTCATTGGTACGATCGACTTCGGTTTGGTGTATAAGTCCAAAAGGGACTCTTTGCAGTGTATCGGTTATTGCGACGCAGATTGGGGAGGAGATTTCGATAGTGGAAAATCCACGTCACGGTACGCTTTCATTTTGGGCGGCGCGGCAGTATCTTGGAGTTCGCGGCTCCAACCTACGGTTGCGCTAAGTTCCACTGAGTCAGAGTACATGTCTGCGTGTCATACTGCGAAGGCGTCTGTGTGGATCAAGGAGATGCTCGGTGAGTTGGGCGTTCTGATTGGCTGTCTGCAGATTTTCACTGACAGCATGAGCTCGATGGCGCTTGTAAAAAATCCGGTCTTTCACAAGCGGACGAAACATATCCGGATACAGTGGCACTTCGTACGAGATCTGGTCGCAGCGAGGGAAATCGAATTTTTATACGTGTCGACTTTGGAGGAGGCCGCAGATATGTTAACGAAAGCGGCGGTCTATGATGTCCTATTACGGGGTAGACCTAAATTAGGATTGTTTGCAGTTTAAGAGGGGGTTTCACAAAGAGAGGGGGATTGTTAGGTTCTTTGTGAAACGGCGTCTCACTTCTGTTGAGCGCCGTAACTTATATTATTTAATTAGCGTGTGATTTGTGTGGTGTGGCGTGATTAGTTAGTTATAGTCTTTGGTTTATTTTGTTTTGGTTTGTACGACGGACTCTTGTTTTGTACAGCGGTATGTTGTTTCGTACAGTACCGCGTACTTTATGTTATTTCGGTAGTACTTTGTTGTGATTGGTTCGCGCGCGTACTTTCGTACGTCGCGCGATTCATTTGTACCTTGCAGTACTTGTTTGTTTCGTGTGAGACTATTTAGGACTTAGTCATTTGGGGAAAGAATTATCTTTTGTAAAGGGGGGGGGAAAAAATTCCGGTGAAATATACTTTTGTCTTTTGCTGGAGTGATCTCTTCCATTCATCTTTGCTTCCGCAATCTTTTTTATTTCCTTTCTACTTTTAAGTGTATCGATCCTTTCAACTTACGTCACCTTATCAAAGATTGAACATTTTAAGTACACATTGGTACAATTAAAGTACCGTAATAAGTACACATTGGTACAATTAAAGTACCATAATAAGTATACATTGGTACAATTAAAGTACCGTAATAAGTACACATTGGTACAATTAAAGTACCGTAGTGGTATTAGAGAGGTCCTATTTGGCGATGTATAAATGTTGTATTATATTACGATAAATGCATTAGTATTCCATAATTATCACAATATATTTAATTAAACAACATTAAAAATGTATTGACGATAGGGACCAAAAAAATAATTTATTAAAACAACTTTATGACCACTAAGGACCAACCGACCAGCAGCAAATTGAGTGATTAACTACTCTATTTTGAGTAGAAGCATATTGAGGAGATCGACGATATAGGCCTTATGATAACATAGCCACAATAGGGAGCACGTCTGTTTTTTTTTTTTTTTTTTTTTTTTTTTAAAGATACCTTCGTGCGTTCTTTTTTATTGTTTTGTGTTTTACTTGCGCTTTGACATCGCCCGCCGCAAAAGCACCTATTTATCCGTTTGCGTCCTCTCGCGAGACGTCGTAGGCCGCTAGCTAAAATAGGTATACCTGGCCAAATGACATCTTCGCGGGCCAATTCGAAATGTGGCGAACCGGCATCCGCGGGAGTCTCCGTGAGGTTATCTCGCAGACGACGTTAGTATCCTCGAGCCTCCGCGAGTCTCTTCGTTTCGACCTATACCAGCCGTCTGCCGCCGTCTGCTCTCCGCGCGAAGCAGTATACCGTTGAGTTTAAATTTGACCGTCAATCACTTGAACAACTTTGACTTTCAAAATATTGTAATAATCCTTTAAAATGTTGTCGCGCTTGCGAACGTCGACCGTCATAATAAAATCAGCGATTCCCACGACCAGCAAAGGTTTACGTTAACCAAATTGCGACAACCACATGTAAATAAAAGTGTTGCGCATAGTCACTTTCTCACTTTACGTGAGCTCCGCTATAACAACACATGTTGGCTTTTAAATTAGGGTGCGTCTCCATGTGTCGAAGTAAAGGTTTTCTTTTTATGGTTTTCCTCTAAAACTTAGCGCGGTACCGCTGAAGTTTCAACCATACAAAAAAAAAAAAGTACATTTTAAGTCATCGTCGACCTTATAATGTACTACATTTTGTCGTTTTGTGTTTTTCGATCCACGGCCACGACAACAAACGTCATCTTCAAACTTTTTTTTTAAACACCTGAACGATGTGTTTTAAAACAAAGTATTTTTGCTAAACAAATAGGAACACATAGTCGCACATGTAAGAATAGTTCAAAAATTTCAAACGAATACAAGCGACGACGAAAAGTTCAAGATCCGCTATGTTTTGTCTGTTTACGTTCATGTACGATAAGGCAATGTACATAATTTCTTTAGTTTTATCCGTTTGCGCCTGGTACGGATTTTATTTAGCCAGGGGTCTCTAGATTCCGATGCCATGTCACGTCGAGCGGACAGGCGACACAAAGGCAAAGCGCATCTTCTTCAACCGTAAAACGGCACAGAGTGGAAGGCAATACGTCTACAATGTCACGAAAAGTCATGCGAGGACACAAGTAGTTACAAAAAATAACGTGCGTCATCACAGATTGTAGGCGTTGACAGTCGTCACAGGCATTGTCACCGTATACAATCGTTACACCCTGAAGTAACAATTTTGTTGCTACACATAGGGACACCTAAAAACAGGGTCCGTCGGATATGCGCTAAAAAACAAAGTAAGTTTGCCAAGTTTCAAGTACATGGAGATGCACCCTTAGCCGCAAAATTGAAATTTAATCGCAAATCGTAAAGAGTGTTGTTGGATTTTGTTGCGCGTGACGAATCGCACTTTTTTCATTTAGTTTGATACTTTTACGTTGGTCAATTTTATAATACAATACTGTAGTGTACAAATTATATATTGTTTTGTGCGATCTAATTTACGTAAAATACTTTTAGAACTTTAATTGTGAGAGGTTTCATTCCGCGTTGTTTTTCAATTTGCATCTAAGTTCAATGTACGATTCATGATTAAATTTCAACTTTGCGGCTAAGGGTGAACCTCTATTAGGTAAAAAAAGTGAGGTACATTATTACAAAAAGTGCATTTCCACAAAGGGCCAGCACATTTTCGTACAGCTGTTTTTTTTGGTTTTTAATAAAACATGATAACTAGAGATTTGTTAAGATTCTCCAAACTTTTAAGCGACAACGTTGACCGTCCGATTATGTGTTTTTGAAGCAAGCGGTCATTCAATCTAGTGTCTAGCTAGACTCCTCCTTGAGGAGACTAGTTAGACACTGGACGTGTAAAATTTTTACATATGGAAACGTCACGTAAGAACCACGCGCCTTAGGACAGTTGGGAATTAAATCCAACGAAAACTACTAAAAAATCTTTGTTGAAGAATGTGTGGTGACGCCTCCTCCACAATACGTTGACATCCGAAATTTGCGGCGCCACAACGAAAAGCGCCACGACAAAACAACGACAAAAAGGAAAAAAACGAACGTACAAATTTTACATTGACGTAATTTAATTTTGCGACAGGCTGTATGGATACGTGTCAAATGTTGTGATTTTAGAATCTTTGACTATGCTCGTCGTCAAAACATGAACCTTCGTGTATCAATCGAAAGGAAGCACGTACGGAATAGATTCCTTGTTGACGACTTGATGGAGAAGTGAACGAAATCACACTGGTAGTAAATGTATCTGTACGATAACTATCATCGCCTGATGGAGAAAAGGCCTAAGTTAAAAGCCCAAATGTGATCTCACAGTGGAGCTTATGTATAGTGAGAAAATGATTGTGCACAACACTTTTATTTACATGTGGTTGCCCCAGTTTTGTTACCGTAAACCTTCGCCGGCCGTGTGAATTGTTGATTTTTTATTATGACAGTCAATGTTCGCAAGCGCGACACAATTTTAACCGGTTGTTACGATATTTTAAAAGACAAAGTTGTTCAAGCGATTGCCCCTCAAATTCAAACTCAATGGTACTTTACTTGTACAAATGTGTACTTAAAACGTACAATCTTTGACAAGGTGACGTAAGTGACTGTGCGCAACCAAAATAGTCTCTGCCATGATCAATTCCCTTTCGTAAATCTATATTTTATTTCGTGGCGTGGCTTTACTTCATTTATCACAACTGTAGAAGCTTTGTTCCAAATGTATGTAAAGTGCGAGTAGCGTACACCATAGATGTCTCATGCGCATAAAACGCACACATGAAACGCACAAAAAATAACGAATATGCGCATGAAACAAAATTCAAAACTTAATAAAATGTGTTGACTGAATTTAACTTTATAATAAAAGAAAAAATATAAAACATCTTATAATCTAACGTAAAAGAGGCATAATTAAAAATACAACTACAACTTTATCAACCATATTTTTTTTTTTACGTTAATATGCGTATTGTTTAATTAGCGTTAGCCACTCTAATTTTGAATGCTTTTAAAAATTGCAATGTACGAATTGTGTTAGTTCGTACTAAAACTATTCATTATTTTGTAAAGACGTAAAAAATAAGTGTCAAGCAATGGCGTCGACATGGGAATTTGAATGCGTTGCCACGGAAAAGCGTACCCTGATTTGATTCACAGTCATAAAGACGAGGGAGAATCACGAGAACGTGTTCTCACATGCTAAAGCGTCGAATATATGAAAAAAGACTATCGCGGCTACATCAAATTAGTGTTAGGTGTATAAATTAGCGTTAGTTTTTGACTTTATGTTGGCTTTAGGCCATTGAACCCAAAATAGTGTTTAATTATAATAGCGATTCACGATGTACCTTCAACCTTTTATTTGAATATTTACGTAAATCATGCCCGTGCATTTACTCTGTACGAAGAGTATATGCATTTTACGAAAGGTTTAAAATCTATAAAAAATAACGAAATTTCTTTTAAAAATGTCAAAATCTGTACGAAGGAGACATTTAAGGCGTATACAGTTCGTGTCGTATTGAAAATTTCCAAATGTAGGTTTTTTAGTCCATGTCAAATTCTTGTAAGAACAAATCAAAAGCCAACATTTCTAGTTCTCCTGGTTAGGTTTTGAGTACGCTAAAGTACAATCGCGGCTGAATATTGACTCCAAAATTTTGATGCGGTGCAGTAAATTTACAATTTTTAGAAAGCACGCTTAAGCTAATAGGATATTTCCTAGTAAGCACGTATATTTGTCGTTTTACCCTGGAAAAATACATTTTATTTGGAAAAAAGATCAGTCCTTGGCATATGCATTGTCGAGACGAATTTATTGATACCACATATGCGACAATCTGTTAAACCTAAATAAGCTCTAATAACCGCACGTATCGTGCGAAATTAAAGAATTGCCAATAGTTGTTAAAAACGCATTTTACGCATGATTCGAACACGTGTACAATACGTAGAAATTGGAGAGGTTGATTTGAAAAAATCGTAAAAAACGTTAATGATTTTTTTTCCGTACAAATTCGTATATGTTAAAAAATTTCAATTGAACATGTACTACAGTTTGTATGCTTTGCGTCAAATGAGCAGTAAAAAAAAACATATATTTAAACAATAATCACACCTCACGTATGCATCAAAACATCTACATCAATTGGTTACGGTCAATCCTATCAGTGGACACTAGGGGCGTACGTAGGCCCAAGTTCAACTCCTGCGAATCGCTCATTTTTTTTCAGAATAAAATTGCCTGTCGTTCAGAAACAGACACCCATGGCCCTCTCTCTCTACCTCTCCAAGAGCACGCAACTTAAAAAAACAAAATACATGCCATATTCAGATGACATTCTTCATCATTCAACATTGCACGACGTAACATATTATTAATAATAAAAAAAACAATCTCATTAGACAAAAAAAAATACGTATATGTCCTTCATCTATTTTTACTCAAAAAAATCATCCCCTACATCGAATTCCATCATGTCTTTGCAGCTCTTAGACCTCCTTTGGCCCTCAAAGTAGATAGCTCACTCGAAGCCCCTAGGATAACCTAGACCACTTTGAGTTTCCACAAGAATAACTGCCACCCTGACAAATAAAAACGGTGACGAACTTCACCTGTGTAAACAACAAGACTTCTTTTAGTCGATAGCAAAAAGAATCTCTGAATTTTCTCCCCTGGGCAATAAGTTATGAAGGGTCAAAGTTGACCTTTTGTACAAGAGCTCAAAGGAGAGAGGGGTCTACCTACCAAATTTTCTAAGTCCTAAATCCCTCTCTAAACCTTATACTACTAGAGTATGACACCACTAAGATTACTGTGTTGTACATAAAAGTACAGGTGCCATTGTACTTTCTGTACGACCATCGTACGGTATGGCTAAAATGTTGACGCCTGCCATATCTAGATTAGTTCCCGTATTGCTCGGAGATGGTGAAAGCCAAATACTTCGTGCCACGTGGCGCTTGACGTGGCACTAACCCAAAAATGCCAAAACGCCTATTCTGCGATCTCGGCGCCTATCCTGGCCGTTCGAATATGCAATTATGTGTCCTCCATTGGACTACAGAATACAAGAAGCCTCTAGATAGTATTTAACTAACTCACTTTAAGCCACGACCACTTCTGCCCAAGAAGGCAAACTAAGAATTTGACTGCACCCCTGTGTAGCCTAGACTCCCTTGAGTCCGTAGCAAAAAGAATCACTGAAAACGGCCAACCAGGCGATAAGTTATGAGCCGGCAAAAATGCCAATTTATACAAAGCTCTCTTAGAGAGAGGTGTCTGTCTACCAAATATTTCCAAGTCCTAAATCCCTCTCACAACCCCTATCTACTAAAGTACGAACCAATCGTATTACTGTAAGGTACAGAAAGGTACTATGGCCGATGTACTTTCTGTACGGCCGGTGTACGACAAGGCTCTTGAGTGGACGCGTGTCATTTTTCCACTTGTCCGTATTTCCTCTGGAACTCCCGTGACCGAATGTTATCCTTCCACGCGGCGCCACGTCATGCCACGTCCATAAAATCCAAAGTGACCATTCCGCGATCTCGGCGACGATGTGCGCCGTCGGATTAAATCCGACATTAAATGTAGACCGTTCAAAGTGTCTGTTTCATTTGTTTCGTGCGAAATGACGTTCGCACTAAACCTTAACAAGTTCTATGTTCGTTTCGTTTCATATTCCAGTGAAATCATTTCGGTACTATACAACAGTTTATATATCAATGACACCCTACAGTATCTAACGGACTTCTACGACAGACTGGTTAGAGCTAACGCCTACGCCGCGCTCTACCGGTCGGGGGTTCGAGTCCTGCCGGACTCAACCTTTTGTTGAGAGTGACTTAAGTCACTCTTTAGTCCTTCCTATGGAGCTGAGGCAACCATGGCTCCATCGCTCTCTCTCTCCTTCAGTGACTACAACAAGTATGGGGGAGAGAGAGAAGAGATGGAGGCAGGCTGCCATCATTTCTAATATATGTTTCCGCTAATATATTTTAAACTAGAAAATACAAAAACTACTTATTTCAACACTCCCCTTATTTTCTAGTCTATTTTTAATTTTTCTTTTAATCCACATTTTTCCCTGCAGTATTTTAATTTTGGCGAGGGTACAGGTTTGGTCATCATGTCCGCTACCATTTCCTCATCAGATCTATATACAAGATTCACTATTTTATTCTCAACTTTTTCTCTTACAAAACTTAATCTTATGTCCATATGTTTAGCCTTAAAATGATGTTTTGGATTTGCTGCAATTGCTATGGCCGCTTGATTATCACAAAACACTTCATGCACTCCCTCCTTCATATACCCAAGTTCTTGCAGCAAGGACTTGACCCACATCAACTCTTTCACAGCAGAACAAGAGGCCATGTACTCAACCTCCATGGTGGACTGTGCAACCACCTTTTGTTGCTTACTGCTCCAACAGCATGCACCTTCCCCAACATACAACACATACCCAAAAGTGCATCGTCTCATAGGTGCGTCCCCATAACTGGCATCACTCGAAGTAGTGATGTCAGTGTGCTCCCCTCCCAAATGCAACCATAACTCTCTGGTTCCAACCAGATATCTCATGACTCTCTTGGCTGCCTCCCAATCCCTCTTCCTAGGATCATTCAGACTCCTACTGAGTACTCCAACTGCTGCCGCTATGTCCGGCCTGGTACAATTCATAAAATAGATTAAACTTCCTACGACCTGTCTATAAGGGATAGTCTTCATAAACTCTCTCTCTTCAATACTCATTTGATCATCTAAGATAATTACTCCTCCTTCTACACTCCCATCACTTACTTTTTTCAAGTCCATGGGAGTGGTACAACTGTTAGCATTTTCCATCTGGAATTTCTCAAGCATATTACCTATTGCTTCTTTCTGAGTAAGTCTGATAATCTTCTTCCCCCTATCTATCTCCATCTGAATCCCCAAGATATATTTTGCCTCCCCTAAATCCTTCATATCAAATCTGCTTCTAAGTTCTGTTTTTAACTTATTGATCTTTTCCAAGGATTTACTCAACACAAGCAGATCATCCACATAAATTGCAATAAAAATGACACCATTCTCATCTTCAAACATATAGATAGAATGGTCAGAGCTTATACGGATATATCCCAGACTGGTAAGAAACTCATCTAGTTTCTTGTTTCACTGTCGGGGAGCCTGCTTTAGTCCATATAAGGACTTTATGAGCCTGCAGACTTTGCTCTCTTCTCCTTCCTCCACGAACCCCTCGGGTTGTCTCATGAAAATTTCTTCCTCTAACTCACCATTAAGAAACGCAGTCTTAATGTCCATCTGATGGATTTCCATGTCTTCCGTTGCTGCCAGGCTGAGGAGAATCCTTACTGATGGGAACCGAACAACTGGAGCAAAGGTCTCCTCATAGTGAATCCCTTCCTTTTGGGTGAACCCCTTCGCTACCAATCGAGCCTTATATCTTTCAATGGTATTATCTGGGTTCAGTTTTAGTTTAAATACCCATTTACACCCAATAGGTTTTCTGTCTGGAGGACAATCTGCTAATTCCCAGGTATTTGCTTCCATGATAGAAGCCATCTCATCATTTATAGCTCTAATCCATCTTTCTTTCTCTGGACTATTCACTGCCTCCGAGTAAGACTGAGGCTCATTAGGGTGAGATAGCTTAGTTACCTTATGAGCGACTTGTTTTTCCTGTAATCTTTTGCTGCTCCTTCTTCCTCCCTCAAACTCTGAAGCAAGAATGGATGGAAGTCTTGGATTTCTTCTCACTGCTTCATCGGCTCCCCTGTCCATGGAAACCGGTTCTTGTCCCGCTTCTTCTATCTCCTCGAAGTCCATAGGAGTATATGAGGTTTCCGGTGAGTCTCCTGTATCTTGGATCTCCCCTGAATCTGTAATCACGGTGTCACCCATATCCCTTTCGGGAACGACCGAGTTCTCCTCACTTTCAGACTCAAATCTGATCCTAATCTTCTTTGTATATTTGAAGGGGTCAAATGACTTCCCTTCATCCATGACAACTAAGTGTTTGACCAGAATGATATCTTTCTTTGCCAAGTCATATACTCTATATCCCTTAACATCCTCATCATATCCCACAAAGTATCCAGGTTTTCCCTTAGCATCTAGTTTCCAGTTTATCCTATCCGTGTCAAGACTGTAAACTTGGCTACCAAATACTTTAAGGTGTGAGATATCTGGTTTCCTTCCAACCCATCTCTCATAAGGTGTGACTCCCTTTACAGCTGAGGTGAGGACTCTATTCTTAATATAGTTGGCACAGTTCATTGCCTCTGCCCAAAATCTCTTTCCTATTTTCTTGTCTGCCAACATACTGCATGCACTATCTCCTAGTGTTCTATTCAACCTCTCAGCTACCCCATTTTGTTCCGGGTTATATGGTACAGTTTTCTGGTGTTGCACTCCCTCATCTCTCAAATATTCCTCAAACTGGTTAGAGGTATATTCCCCCCCATTATCACTCCTTATCCTCTTAATAGGGGTTTCATGCAACTTCTCACTCCAAGCTTTATATTATTTGAAGTAAGTGGATGCTTCAGACTTATTTTTCAGAAAGTAGACTCTAGAGTATCTAGACCAATCATCAGTTATTGTCATCATAAACCTCTTTCCTCCAACCGAAGGTACTTTTGCAGGTCCCCAAATATCTGTGTGGACCAAATCTAACACTTTCTCACCTCTATATGTGGCGGCTTTGGGAAAGGGAAGTCTGTGAGCCTTACCTTGAGCACAACCACTACAATCATCCATTATTTCATTATCCCCAAACTGAATGCCATCTACTACCCCAAGCTTTTTCATTTCCCTTAACCTATCAAAATGCACATGCCCCAAACGCTTATGCCAAATCATCACCTTAGGAACACCAACATAGTAAGCATTCTTCTTTTCATTACTCAAGTTAAGCCTAAATATTCCTTGGCTACCCTTATCTGCTGTGAAGTAAACTTCATTCCCATACTTAGCTGTAAAGACTCCCTTTCTGGTGAAAGTATCAAACTCTTTGTCATCTAACACAGACGTAGAGACAAGATTTTTACTCAACTGAGGAATGTAAAGTACATTTGAGAATGTAAGTATAGAGGTCTTACCCTCCACTAAGACTTTCAGATCTACCGATCCCACTAGATCTGTAGTAACCACTCTCCCATCCCCATACTCTATCTCTACAGTAGGAATCTTTCGTAGCTTAGTGAAGAGTTCTTTACCACGGCACATATGCATGGATGCACTTGAGTCATGATCCATCCTTCCTGTGGAGCTTCCCGAATTGCTCCAAGGGCACACTTCTGCCTCCGAGGGATCTCCTTCTCCTCCAGACTCTCGTCAAGAAGAAGCTCCCCATCCTCCTCAGATGACTCATCCTCGATTTCTCCTGTCACTTTTGTAACCACAAGTGCCTTTTTCTTCCCTCCGGAAGAACCCCCTCCACGGTTTTCTTGGAGCCTCAGCTCTGACAACTTGACACAATCTGCAATAAAGTGTCCTGGCTTTTTGCAATAATGACAAAGACCCTTTGGGGGCCTCTGTCCCCCAGAATTATCTCTTTCCCCTCTATAAGGTTTCTTCGGATCCTTCCCCCATCAGTCCCCTCCTGCTGCTAGAGCTTGAATGCTCTTTCCTCCTCTCCTAATCTCCATTGTGTTTTCCTGCACAAGTATCATCCTGACTACTGTGTTTCATTTCCATGAACTATCAGGCATTCCCTGTACTCGGTACACTATGTTTTCGAACTCATCTGGTAATTTCATGATAAGGGTGTTAACTTTCATTTTCATTGTACCTGTCCACCCGGCACTTTCCATTTCCATATACAAACAAGAAAGATCATTACAGTAATCTAACATCTTTCCTCCTTTGTAAGTGTAACTCAATAGCTTTTGCTCAGCCAACTGGAGCTCCTGATTAGTTCCAGCTCTATAAATCTCCACCAAACTCTCCCACAATTCCTCTGCCTTGTAAATGTGAAGATGAGGAGTGGCCAAACCTTGAGTGAGGTGCCTCAAAATGAAGTTCTTGGCAGCCATGTTTACATCCTCCCACATTTGAGTATCGTTCTCCACGCTCTTCACGGTCTGTGGCAATAGGAGTGAGGGGTGTCTCCTTCCCTTTCTCCTTTTCGGACACACTGCTGTCCCCATCATCTGCCTCCTCCGCTGAGGCAGCCGTTGTTGCAGAAAACCTTACTCCCCCAAATCATGGTGGAGTTCCCGAAGGTGGACGTTTCACTTGTCCACTGACGATACCCCAGTATCGTTTTTCACACAAAGCTCCCATCATCATGGCTTCCCAATAGATGAACCCAGATCCATTGAAGGTGGGCACCCTAGAGGGTGGGCCCATAACCTGCAATTCTGTGTCCTCCATTGGACTACAGAATACAGGAAGCCTCTAGATAGTATTTAACTAACCCACTTTAAGCCACGACCACTTTTGCCCAAGAAGGCAAACTGAGAATTTTTTTTTTTTTTTTTTTTTTTTTTTCACTGAAAACGGCCAACCAGGCAAATAAGTTATGAGCCGGCAAAAATGCCAATTTATACAAAGCTCTCTTAGAGAGAGGTGTCTGTCTACCAAATATTTCCTAAGTCCTAAATCCCTCTCACAACCCCTATCTACTAAAGTACGAACCAATCGTATTACTGTAAAGTACAGAAAGGTACTATGGCCGATGTACTTTCTGTACGGCCGGTGTACGACAAGGCTCTTGAGTGGACGCGTGTCATTTTTCCACTTGTCCGTATTTCCTCCGGAATTCCCGCGACCGAATGTCATCCTTCCACGCGGCGCCACGTCATGCCACGTCCATAAAATCCAAAGTGACCATTCCGCGATCTCGGCGACGACGTGCGCCGTCGGATTAAATCCGACATTAAATGTCGACTGTTAAAAGTGTCTGTTTCATTTGTTTCGTGCGAAATGACGTTTCGCACTAAACCTTAACAAGTTCTATGTTCGTTTCGTTTTATATTCCAGTTAGATCATTTCGGTACTATACAACAATTTATATATTGATGAAACCCTATATATTCTAACGGACTTCTACGACAGACTGGTTAGAGCTAACGGCTACGCCGCGCTCTACCGGTCGGGGGTTCGAGTCCTGCCGGACTCAACCTTTTGTTGAGAGTGACTTAAGTCACTCTTTAGTCCTTCCTATGGAGCTGAGGCAGCCATGGCTCCATCGCTCTCTCTCTCTTTCAGTGACTACAACAAGTATGGGGGAGAGAGAGAAGAGATGGAGGCAGGCTGCCATCATTTCTTATATATGTTTCCGCTAATTTATTTTAAACTAGAAAATACAAAAACTACTTATTTCAACAGATTAAAACAGACATTTCATTCTAGCCGTTGAAAATCAATACGCGGTATTTGTTTCACTATCGAAAAAAAATGCGCGGTACTGATTTCGCGAAGTATTTTTTGCCGTACGTATATTTTAACTGTATCTATGTTACATGTTTGTTCGCGCCGTTAAATGAGTTCATGTAGGCATATCGATTTTTATATGTATCAAACCCTATATGTCTGAGCACCGATCCTAGACAATAGGATAAAACTATTGGCTATCTTTGACTTGATGAACGGTAGGTACCAAGATCAAATCCTGGGTCCGTCAAGTATATTTTGGTAAACTTACAAAAATCTATCGCCTGTCTCTCTATCTCTAGACACCATAGGCAACCATGGCTCTAGCTCCCTCTTTAACCTTTAGTGACTACGACAAGTGTGGGTGTTAAAGAGAGGAGTTAGAGGCATACTGCCTTGGCTTCTTTTGTGCATTTCATTTTAGACCTAGAAAATAATAAAAGAAACATTAATTTCTACATTCCCTTTATTTTCTAGTCACTCTTTAATTTAATACCACACTTTTTCCTGCAAAAAAAATAGCTTAGGGGAAGGCACAGGTTTGGTCATTATATCTACTACCATCTCGCAATCTGGTTTGTACTCTAAATTGATTATTTTGTTTTCTACCTTCTCGCTAACAAAGCTGAGTCTAATGTCCATGCGTGTGGCTTTAAAATGATATTTAAGATTGGCAAGAATAGCGATTGCCGCATGATTATCACAAAAAAAAAAATTGCACATGTAATACACATCCAGAAGTACATCTCCTCATAGGAGCATCACCATAATTGGCATCACTCCAAGTAGTGATGTCAGTATTCCCCCCACCCAAATGCAGCCATAGATCCCAAGTTCTTATCAAATATCTAAAGTCTCTCTTATGTGCATCCTAATCTCTCTTAGTGGGAGCATTTAGATTTATACTCAGCACTCCTACAGCAATAGCTAAATCTCGCTGGGTAGAATTCATAAAATATATTAAGCTTCTCACTACTTGCCTGTAAGGAACAGTCTGCATGAACTCCCGTTCTTCGCGACCTAATTCCTTGTCTAAGATTATGACTCCTTCTTCCACACTCCCTTCAATTCCCTTCTTTAACTTCATTGGAGTTGTATAACTATTAGCCTTATCCATCCGAAACTTTTCCAACATGTACCCTATTGCTTTTTCTTAGTAAGTTTTATAATCTTTCTTTCTCAGTCTCTTTCTTCTTGAATTCCTAAAATATATCATGCCTCCCCTATATCCTTCATCTTAAATTCCCCCTTAAGATTGGATTTGAGTGTATTAATTTTGTCCATTGATTTACTTAAAACAAGCAAATCATCAACATAAATTGCAATAAAAATAACACCTTCCTCATCTTCAAAAATATAGATTGAGTGATCTGAGCTGATCCGGATGTATCCCTGACCGGTAAGAAACCCATCAAGCTTCTTATTCCACTGTCTGGGCGCGTGTTTTAAACCATAAAGAGATTGAATCAGCCGGCATACCTTACTCTCCTCTCCTTGCTCCACAAATCCTTCGGGTTATCGCATGAAAATCTCCTCTTCCGATTTTCTATGCAAAAAGGTTGTTTTGATGTCCATGTGGTGCACCTCCATGTCTTCTACTGCTGCTAAACTGAGAAGTATAGGGAGGGAGGGAAATATGACGACCGGGGCAAAGGTTTCCTCGTAGTCGATTCCCTCTTTCTGTGTAAATCCTTTTGCCACTAATTGGGCCTTATTGAGTTCAATGGTGTTATCTGGGTTCAGTTTTAATTCGAACACCCACTTACAACCGATTGGTTTTCGGTTAGGTGAAAAATCCACCTACTCCAAAGTATTGGTTGTCATAATTAAGGCCATCTCCTCATTGATGGTTGTCTTCCACCGGTTCCTTTCAGGACAATTCATCGCCTCTCCATAAGTCTTAGGTTGATCCGGATGAGATAGTTTTGTTACCTTATTATTAACCAGTTTTTCTTGCATTCTTTTGCAGCTTCTCCTTCCTCCCTCAAAATCTATGGCGGGAATAGATGATTCCTGTGGGTTCTTTCGAACAATCTCGACTTCTCCCTTGTCCCTCAATTTCGAATCAATTTCCACCATGTCTTCCGCTTCGGGTAGAGTTGTCAATGGAGTTTCCGCAGCGGAGTCTTTTCTGGTCTGATTTGTCCCTCCAAGAATGTCATCTTTTCGAAAACCTGGATAGTTAGGAAGCTCAAAGTCATCGGAATTTTCTGACTCAAATCTGATTTTTACTGACTTTGTATACTTGAAGGAATCCACAGACTTTCCTTCATCCATAACTACTAGATACTTTAATAAGATTATATCTTCCCTTTTTAGATCATAAACTCTAAATCCTTTAACATCCTTATCATATCCTAATAAGTATCATGGTTTTCCTTTAGGATATAGCTTCCAATTAGACCGATCTGTATCTAGACTGAATGCTTGACTGCCGAAAAACTTTAAGTGAGATATGTCTAGTTTTCGGCCGGTCCATCTCTCATAAGGTGTTTGATCTTTTATAGCTGAGGTAAGAACTCTATTTTTGAGGTAATTAGCATAGTTCATTGCTTCTGCCCAAAACCTTTTTCCTATCTTCTTAATCGACAACATACTTCTTGCACTATCACTTAGTGTTCTATTTAATCTTTCAGCTACCCCATTCTATTCCGGGTTTCCTGGAACTGTCTTTTGGTGTTCGACTCCATCTTCCCTCAAAAAACTCTCAAAGTGGTTAGCGGTATACTCTCCACTATTGTCAAACCTTACTCTCTTGATTGGGGTTTCATGGAGTTTTTCACTCTATGCTTTATATTGTCTAAAACATTCTTGAGCCTTTGACATGTTTTTCAAAAAATACACCCTGGAATACCGAGACCAATCATCAGTGATAGTCATCATAAATCACTTCCCGCGGGTGAAGGCACTTTGGCCGGTCCCCAAATATCCGTGTGTACTAAATCTAGAATCTTTTCACCATGAAAGGTGGTTGTTTTTGGGAAGGGTAACCTGTGTGCTTTACCTTGAGCACATCCACTACAATCACTTAGATTCTCACTCTCACGGAACTGAATCCCTTCCACTACTCCCATATTTTTCATCTCTTTTAACTTATCTAGATTCACATGCCCAAGCCTCTTATGCCACAACATTATATCATGAACACCAACATAATAAAGTTTCTTCTTTTTGTAGAAATTAATGGTCCGTTTTTAAGTATTTTCTAGGTCTAAATAGAAATATAGAAAGATACCGAGGCATTCTATCTCTAACTTCTCTCTCCCACTCTCAAACTTGTCGCCGTCACTGAGAAATTGTAGAGGAAGCTAGAGCCATGGCTGCTTAGGCTCTCCAAAGGTTTACAGAAAATATATTAGTTTATCTACCGTTAGAGGTTTATTTACTAAAATGATATATGCTGCATCCAGGATTTGATCTTGGTACCTGCCATATGGTGAATAGCCGGTACCCAGTAGCCTTATCCGTTAAGTCTAGAACTAGTGATACATACTATATGGTATGATATTTAATTAAACATTACCACGTAGGATAATTCATTTACCTGAAACTATTTACGGGATACATAGATCAAGGAATATAAAAGTACGAATCAAGGTACGGACAAGAAACATGTACCGCGCATTTGTTTCAAATAGCGAAACGAATACCGCGCAGGTATTTATTACGGCTACGATTAAATGTGCATTTAATCGGACGGCCAGAATGAATGTCGAGATAGCGGAAGAGGATTTCGACGGTTTCTGGTCATCGCCAGATCGGATGACACGTGGTTGAATAACATTGGATCGCGGCATCTCCGAGGATTAAGGGAGCAAAACCGGATATACCACATGTCGACATTTAGGGCATGTCGTAGAGCGTCTGTAGAGAAAGTACACCGGCAGTTGTACTTTTGTGTACGGATATGTAATATTATTGGCTCCGTACATCAATAGATAGAGTGTGTGAGACAGATAGGACTTAGAAAAATTAGTAGATAGGCCCCTCTCTCCCAGAGAGCTTCTGTACAAAAGGTCAACTTTGACCCTCCATAACTTACTGCTCAGGGGAACAAATTCACAGATTCTTTTTGCTATCGACTTAGGGGAGTCTTGCCTTTACAGGGGTGAAGATGGTCAAAGTTTATGTCTGCCATGGTGGCAGTTGTTCTTGCTGAAACACAAAGGGGTCAAGGTTATCCTAAAGGCTTCTAGGAAGCTGTCCATTCTAGAGACTTATGGAGGTCTCATAGTTTCACTTTTCATTGCTTAAAATCACCCTAAACATCCCTACGCTACCTTTTTCAGCAGTAAAATAAACTTCCTCCTCAAAACTAGCAGTAAAGACTCCTTTCCTAGTGCTAGTATCAAAACCATTATCATCTAATACAGACGTAGAGATGAGGTTTTTGTTCAGATCCGGAATAAACAATACATTGGAGAATATAACTATGGATGTGTGTCCTTCTACTAACACTTTCAGATCTACCGATCCTACAAAAGTAGTAGTGACTATCCTCCCATCCTCGTACTCTATCTCTAAGGTGGGAATCTTTCTTATCTTAGTGAACATGTGTTTATCCTTACAAATGTGCATGGAGGCACGTGAATCTACAATCCAGCCGGCTTCACCTTTCAATCCATTGAAAGCACATTTCTACTTTTGTGGAATTTCGACTTCGTTTTTCGCCTCTTACTCCTCATCTAATAAGAGTTATAGCCCTCGTCCTCGGATTCCGCTTCATGTATTTGTGTCACAAAGGCTTTTTTCTTTCCTCTCCGGAGTCCTCCAGTTTGCCCCTCCTTTAATCGAAACTCTGTTAGCTTAATACACTGCCATATAGCGTCCTGGCTTTTTGCAAAAGTGACACAACCCCTTTGAGACCCTCGCTCGAGATTCATTGATTTGTGTATTCTGTCCTCCTCCATAGTTTCCTACCGATTTTCTGGGATCTTTGCTCCTCCAATCAGTTGTTGTTGCTAAAGCTTGTCCACTCTTCCCTCCCTTTCGGATCTCAATTGTATTCTCTCGGACGAGAATCATCCCTACCACAAAATTCCAAATCCACCTAGAATCCAACAAATCTTGCACACGCTTGCCTATGTTTTTATAGTCATCTGGTAACTTCAAGAGTAGGCACTTAACCTTCATCTTTTTTGTTTCTACCTAACTAGCACTCTCTAGTTCCATGAAAAAGGTTGCAAACTCATTATAAAAGTCTAGCATTTTCCCCCTTTTGTATACATACGCATCTATCTTTTGATCTTGCTGCTGCTAAATAATACCTCTCTGGTACATCTCTATGAGGGCAATCCACAGATTGGATGCCCTTTCCACCTGTAAATGAGGAGATGAAAGTTCTTAAGTAAGATGGCGGAGAATGAAGTGTTTTGCCACCATATTGTTGTAGTCCTAAGAATCAAAATCATTCTCCTCATTCCTCGGAATAGGTGACACGAACGCTGAACCGGTTGCGATTGGTGTTGCTATCGGTGTAGCTCTATCTTTATCTTTCCCTTTTTCCACCACAATGCTCTCCTTGTCCTTCGAATCCTCTGTTGGAGCTGGATCTCATTTTCAAGTAAATTTGCTTCCCCCAAACCCTGAAGGAATGGTGGAGCTAGATGGACGCCTCACTCGTCCACTTACTATCCCCTAAAACTTCTTTTCGTATAGAGCCCCTATCATCATACTTTCCCAATATATGAATCTAGCTCCATTAAATATGGGTACCTTTGAGGGTGGGCCCATAACTTGCAGCTCTTAGACCTCCATTTGCCCTTAGAGCAAGCAGTTCACTCGAAGCCCCTACGATAACCATGACCCCTTTGAGTTTCCACAAGAAAAATTACCACCTTCACTGATAAAAACTCTGACCAACTTCATCCTTGTGAAGAAAAGACTTATTTTAAGTCGATAGCAAAAAGAATCTCTGAATTTGCTCCCTTGAGCATTAAGTTATGATGGGTCAAAGTTGACCTTTTGTACAAGAGCTCTCTGGGAGAGAGGGGTCTACATACCAAATTTTCTAAGTCCTAAATCCCTCTCTAAACCCTATACTACTAGAGTACGGCACCACTAAGATTACTGTGTCCTCTATAGAAGTACAACCGTTGATGTACTTTCTATAAGACCATCGTACGACATGGTTGAAATGTTGACACTTACCATATCCGGATTATTTCCCATATTCTCCGGAGACGGTGTAAGCTAATGACATTGTGCCACGCTAGGCTTGACGTGGCGCTGACCGAAAAACACCAAAGCGCTTATTCCACGATCTAGGCACCTATCGTGGCTTGAAACTCTGAGACCTCCATAAGTCCTCAGAGTGGACAGCTTCCAAGAAGCATCTAGGATAACCCTGACACCTTTGTGTTTCACCAAAAATAACTGCCACCCTGGCAGACAAAAACTCTGACCAACTTCACCCCTGTGAAGACAAGACTCCCGTGAATCGATAGCAAAAAGAATCTCTGAATTTGCTCCCTTGAGCAGTAAGTTATGGAGGGTCAAAGTTGACCTTTTGTACAGAAGCTCTCTGGGAGAGAGGGTCCTATCTTCTAATTTTTCTAAGTCCTATCTCTCTCACACACTCTATCTACTGATGTACGGAGCCAATCAGATTTCAGTTTCGTACACAAAAGTACAGCTGACGCTGTACTTTCTGTGCGGCCATTGTACAACATGGCCTCAATGTCGACACGTGGTATGTCCGGATTCGCTCCCTTAATCTTCAGAGATGCCGCGATCCAATGTCATTCCGCAAAATGTTATCCGATGTGGCGATGACCACAAACAGCCGAAATCCTCTTCCGCGATCTCGGCGTTAATTCCGACCGTCCGATTAATTCACATTTAATCGTAGCCGTAATAAATACATGCGCGGTATTCGTTTCACTAAAGGAATAAATGTGCGGTATTGGTTTCGTATTCGTACCGAAATCCGTACTTTTACATTTACTAGATGTATGTCTCCCGTACATAGTTACTGTTAAATGAACTATCCTACGTTATAATGTTTAAATGTATATCAAACCCTATGATACGTAACACTACTTCTAGAATTAACGGTTAAGGCTAACGGCTACCGGCTATCTGCCGGCCGGTACGTACCAGGATGAAATCCTTTGGCCGACACATATCTTTTAGTAAATTAAACCCCTAACTAAAATATGTTTTCCTGTAAACCTCTTGATAGCCTAGGTAGCCATGGCTCTAGCTCCCTCTCCAATTTCTCAGTGACTGCGACAAGTTTGAGAGTTGGAGAGAGAAGTTAGAGGTAGACTGCCTCGGTTTCTTTCTTATTTCTATTCAGACCTAGAAAATACTTTAAAAGACCATTTATTTCTACACTTCTCTTATTTTCTAGTTAATCTTTAATTTCAGACCACACTTTCCTTGCAGAAAATTAGCTTAGGGGAAGGCACAGGTTTGGTCATCATATATGCTACCATCTCACTATCTGGTCGGTACTCTAAACTAATTATTTTGTTTTCTACTTTCTCTCTAACAAAGCTGAGTCTAATGTCCATGTGATAAGCTTTAAAATGATGTTTAGGATTGGCAGAAATACCGATTGCTGCCTGATTATCACAAAAAGAATTCTGCACACCACTCTTAAGGTGACCAAGCTCACCAAGCAAAGACTTGACCCACATCAATTCTTTTACAGCAGAGCAAGAGGCTATATACTCAGCCTCCATGGTGGACTGAGTAATAACTTTTTGCTGTTTGCTACTCCAACAGCAAGCCCCATCACCCAAATATAATACATATCCAGAAGTGCATCTCCTCATCGAAGCATCACCATAACTGGCATCACTCCAAGTAGTGATGTCAGTATTCTCCCCACCCAAATACAACCATAGATCCCTATGTCCTATCAAATATCTAAGGACTCTCTTAGGTGCCTCCCAATCCCTCTTAGTGGGAGCATTTAGACTTCTACTCAGCACTCCTACAACTACAGCTAAATCCGGCCGGGTAGAATTCATAAAATAGATTTGACTTCCCACTACTTGCCTGTAGGGAATAGTCTGCATGAACTTCTGTTCATCAGGAGATAATTCCTCGTCTAAGACTATGACTCCTTCTTCCTCACTCCCCTCACTTCCCTTCTTCAACTCCATTGGAGTTGTACAACTATTAGCTTTATCCATTTGAAATTTTTCAAGCATGTTCCCTATTGCTTCCTTTTGAGTCAATCTTATAATTTTTCTTTTTCGGTCTCTCTCTACTTGAATTCCCAAAATATATTTTGCTTCCCCCATATCCTTCATTTCAAATCTCCCCTTAAGATCGGTTTTCAGTTTATTAATTTTTTCCATTGATTTACTTAAGACAAGCAAATCATCAACATAAATTGCAATAAATATCAAACCTTCCTCATCTTCGAAAACATAGATTGAGTGATCTGAGCTGATCCGGATATATCCCAGACCGGTAAGAAACTCATCAAGCTTCTTATTCCACTGTCGAGGCGCCTGTTTCAAACCATAAAGAGATTTAATCAGCCGGTATACCTTACTCTCCTCTCCTTCCTCCACAAACCGTTCGGGTTGTCGCATGAAGATCTCCTCTTCTAATTCTCCATGCAAAAAGGCTGTCTTTATGTTCATCTGGTGCACTTCCATGTCTTCCACTGCTGCCAGGCTGAGAAGTATGCTGACGGAGGGAAATCTGACCACCGGGGCAAAGGTTTCCTCGTAGTCAATTCCCTCTTTTTGTGTAAATCCCTTTGCCACTAATCGGGCCTTGTAGCGCTCGATTGTGTTATCTGGGTTTAGTTTTAATTTGAAAACCTACTTACAACCGATTGGTTTTCGGTTAGGTGGACAATCCACCAGCTCCCAAGTATCGGCTGCCATAATTAAGGCCATCTCTTCATTGATGGCTGTCTTCCACCGGTTTCTTTCTGGACAAGTCATCGCCTCTCCATAAGTTTGAGGTTCATCTTGATGAGATAGTTTAGTTACCTTGTTATTATCGTGTTTTTCTTGTAGTCTTTTGCTACTTCTCCTTCCCCCCTCAAAATCTGAGGCCGGAATAGATGGTTCTCGTTGATTCTTTCGAACAAACTCGTCTTCTCCCCTATCCCTTCATTCCGAATCAATTTCCACCACGTCTTCCGCTTTGGGTAGAGTTGTCACTGGAGTTTCCACAGCCGACTCCTTTTCGGTCTGATTTGTATCTGCAAGAATGTCATCTTCTCTAAAACATGGATAGTTAGGGATCTCAAAGTCATCGGAATTTTCTGACTCAAATCTGATTTTTACTGACTTTGTATATTTGAAGGGATCCACAGACTTTCCTTCATCCATAACTACTAGATGCTTTACTAAGATTATATATTCTCTTTTTAGATCATAAACTCTATATCCTTTCACATCCTCATCATATCCTAATAAGTATCCCGGTTTTCCTTTAAGATCTAGCTTCCAATTAGACCGATCTGTATCTAGACTGAATACTTGACTGCCGAAAACCTTTCAGTGAGATAAGTCTGGTTTTCGGCCTGTCCATCTCTCATAAGGTGTTTGATCTTTTATAACTGAAGTAAGAACTCTTTTTTTGAGGTAATTAGCACAGTTCATTGCTTCTGCCCAAAACCTTTTTCCTATCTTCTTATCTGACAACATACTTCTAGCACTATCACTTAGTGTTCTATTTAACCTTTCAGCTACCCCATTCTGTTCCGGGTTTTGTGGAACTGTCTTTTGGTGTTAGACTCTATCTTCCCTCTGAAAATCTTCAAAGTGGTTAGAAGTATACTTCCCACCATTGTCACTCCTTACTCTCTTGATTGGAGTTTCATGGAGTTTTTCACTCCATGCTTTATATTGTCTAAAACAATCCTAAGCTTCTGACTTGTTTTTCAAAAATACACCCGGGAATACCGAGACCAATCATCAGTGATATTCATCATAAATCTCTTCCCGCCCGATGAGGGCACTTTAGCCGGTCCCCAAATATCTGTGTGTATTAGATCTAGAATTTTTTCTCCCTCATAGGTGGTTGTTTTAGGAAAGGGTAATCTGTGTGTTTTACCTTGAGCACATCCACTAGAATCACTTATATTATCATTCTCACTAAACTTAATCCCTTCCACCACTCCCATCTTTTTTATCTCTCTTAACTTGTCTAGATTCACATGCCCAAGCCTCTTATGCCACATCATAATATCATGAACACCAGCATAATAAAGTTTCTTCTTTTCATTACTTAAAACCAGCCTAAACATCCCATGGCTACCTTTCTCAGCAATAAAATAGACATCCTCCTCAAAACTAGCAGTAAAGATTACTTCCCTAGTGCTAGTAAAAAATCCCTTATCATCTAATACGGATGTAGAGATGAGGTTTTTGTTTAGCTCCGGAATAAACAATACATCGGAGAATGTTACTATAGATGTCTTTCCTTCTACTAACAGTTTCAAATCTACCGATCCTACAAGAGTAGTGGTGACTATCCTCTCATCCCCGTACTCTATCTTGACGGTGGGAATATTTCTTATCTTAGTGAACAGGTGCATATCCTTACACATGTGCATGGAGGCACCTGAATCTACAATCCAGCCTGCTTCACCTTTCAATCCATCGTAAGCACATTTCTGCCTTCGTGGTATTTCGACCATGTTTTTCACCTCCAACTCCTCATCCAATAAGAGCTCGTCGTCCTCGTCCTCAGATTGTGCCTCATGTATTTGTGTCACAAAGGCCTTTTTCTTTTCTCATGGGGTTCCACCAGTCTCCCCCTCCTTTAACCAAAGTTCGGTTAGCTTAGTGCACTCTTCCATATTGTGCCCAGGTTTCTTACAAAAATGACATAAACCTTTGGGAGCCCTTGGTCCGAACTCGTCGGTCTGATATTTCAGCTCCCTCCCCCCATAGTTTCCGATCGGTTTCCGGGAATCCTTGTTTCTCCAATCGGTCGCAGTTGCCAAGGCTTGGCCACTCTTTCCTCCCCTTCGGATCTCAATCGTATTCTCCCGAACTAGAATCATCCCTACCACTGAGTTCCATATCCACCTTGAGTCCGGCAAGTCCTGCACAGAGTTGACTATCTTCTCGAACTCATCGGGTAACTTCATCAGTAAACAATCAACCTTTTCTTTTTCACTAAAATTTTTTACCGCACTCTCAAGCTCCATCAAGAGTGTAGCAAGCTCATTGCAAAATTCCAACATCTTCCCCCCTTTGTATACATACTGCTTAACTTTCTGATCAGCCAACTGTTGTTGCTGAATCGTACCACTTCGGTACATCTCTATGAGAGCCATCCAAGGTCAGATGCCCTTTCTACCTGCAAATGAGGACATGCAAGTCCTTGAGTGAGATGGCGTAGGATGAAGTGCTTTGCCGCCATATTGTTGAAGTCCCGGGTTTCAGTATCATTCTCCTCGTTCCTTGGAATAGGTGACATGAATGCCGAATCAGTTGTTATAGGTGTGGTCGCATCCTTCTCCTTTCCTTTGTCCACCACCTCTCCTTCTTTTGTTTCCTCCGTTGAAGGTGGATCCTCTTTTCTGGTGAATCTGCTTCCTCCAAACCTTGGATGAATTCCAAGACTTGATGGACGCCCCAACCGTCCACTTACTATCCCCCAAAACCTTTTTTCGCATAGAGCTCCTATCATCATACTTGTTTCACTTGTCCACTGACGATACCCCAGTATCGTTTTTCACACAAAGCTCCCATCATCATGGCTTCCCCATAGATGAACCCAGATCCATTGAAGGTGGGCACCCTAGAGGGTGGGCCCATAACCTGCAATTCTGTGTCCTCCATTGGACCACAGAATACAGGAAGCCTCTAGATAGTATTTAACTAACCCACTTTAAGCCACAACCACTGCTGCCCTAGAAGGCAAACTGACAATTTGACTGCACCCCTGTGTAGCCTATACTCCCCTGAGTCCGTAGCAAAAAAAATCATTGAAAACGGCCAACCAGTCGATAAGTTATGAGCCGGCAAAAATGCCAATTTATTCAAGGCTCTCTTAGAGAGAGAGGTGTCTATCAACCAAAATCTCCTAAGTCCTAAATCTCTCTCACAACCCCTATCTACTAAAGTACGAACCAATCATATTACTGTAAAGTACAGAAAAGTACTACGGCCGATGTCCTTTCTGTACGGCCGGTGTACGACAAGGCTACTGAGTGGACGCGTGTCATTTTTCCACTCGTTCGTATATTCTCCGGAATTCTCGCGACCGAGTGTCATCCTTCCACGCGGCGCCACGTCATGCCACGTCCATAAAATCCAAAGTGACCATTCCGCGATCTCGGCGATGACGTGCGCCGTCGGATTAAATCCGACATTAAACGTCAACCGTTTAAAACAAATGTCCGTTTCTTTTGTTTTGTGCGAAATGACGTTCGCACTAAACCTTAACAAGTTGTATGTTCGTTTCGTCCATATTTTAGTTAAATCATTTTAGTGTAATACAATAGATGAAATATAAATGAAACCCTATATCATCTAACGGACTTCTACGACAGACTGGTTAGAGCTAACGGCTACGTCGCGCTCTACCGGTCGAGGGTTCGAGTCTCGCCGAACTCAATCTTTTGTTGAGAGTGACTTAGTCACTCTTTAGTCCTTCCTATGGAGCTGAGGCAGCCATGGCTCCCTCGCTCTCTCTCTCCTTCAGTGACTACAACAAGTATGGGGGAAAGAGAGAAGACATGGAGGCAGGCTGCCATCATTTTCTATATATGTTTCCGCTAATTTATTTTAGACCTAGAAAATACAAAAACTACTTATTTCAACAGTTCAAACTTTGCATTCTAAGATTCTTTCAAGATTTTATCCCTCTAATATTAACCTACGCGTTACAACCAAAATGAGCCACGCAAATAAAAAGTGGTTTACCGTCCCGACCTAATAGAAGGCACGCCTTTTAGCAAAATTTTCCGTACATACACTGAGACGCCTGATGGAAGTCCACCCTAATACAAAAATTTTGTTTTCCGTACTATTATAGAGACCTCATGATGTAACCATGCCTCAAATAAGTAATT
Organism: Zygnema cylindricum; assembly: GCA_037447655.1. Lineage (NCBI taxonomy): Eukaryota > Viridiplantae > Streptophyta > Zygnematophyceae > Zygnematales > Zygnemataceae > Zygnema > Zygnema cylindricum. Next base: position 62,137 of record JBBHKE010001752.1, read on the forward strand.
ATATGAATTACAGAATTAGTTCTTTTTGTCGGTTACATTTTTTGGCGTCTAACTTTAAGTCACGGAACGAAAATCACGTCGTACATGGCGTATCAAAAAAATTGTCTTTTTCGCTAAAACAATATATTATATAAAAATATAAAATATTAAATATAAAAAATACTCTATATCGCGATATATATATCGCGATAGTTTATGTTGGTCCTAGTACGATATATCGAGGATTTTGCTCGATCAATATTCAATATATCGAATATTGAGATTATCGTGATATGAATTTACCCGATACCCAACACTAGTTATTACAATTTTGAAGTTATAAAATGTAGTTCCGTAACCGAAATTAAAAAGTAGGTGAAAGTAGGCCCATACAATATGCATATTGTACGCAAAACATACAATATGGCTATAGTTGTTCAAAACGTAATCTACGTACAATTCGAACGCGCGTACAATACGTAGAAACTGAAGAGGTCGATTTGAAAAAATCGCAAAAAACGTTAATGATTTTTTTTCTATACAAATCCGTACATGTTAAAAAAATTGAATTGAACATGTACGCCAATTTGTATGCTTTCCGTTAAATGATAGGTAAAAAAAAAAATGTATTCAAAATATTATCACACCTCATATATACATCGGAAAATCTACATCAACTAGTTAAGGACGGTTATCAGTGGATAATAGGCGACGTACATAGGCGCAGGTTCAATTCTTGCGAAATGTTATTTTTTGGTCATTATAATTGTCGTTCACAGACAAGCACCCATGGCCTTCTCTCTCTACCTCTCCGAGCGCATGCAACTTCTAAAAAAAGGAGTAAAGGCCATATGCAGATTCCATTTTTCATCATTCAACATTGTACGACGTAACATATTAATTAAAAAAAAAAAACAATCACATTAGAACAAAAAAAAATACATATATGTCCTTCAACTATTTCTACTATAAATCTTCTTCCTCTACATCGAATTTCATCATGTTTTCATCTAAATCATCTTCCCTAACCTCCCCTTCCTCTTCTTCCCATTCTATCATATTCTCTTCATAGCTAACATCCCTAGTCTTCTTTAAAAGTCTGAGATTAGTGAAGACCCATACGAGATCATTAGCCCCTTTACCCGTTAACCTATTTTTTTTCTTTGAGTGAATATGGTCATATGTCGACCAATTCTGCTCACAAGAGCTAGCAGCTGAGCACTGTGCAAGTATTTTGACTGCTACCTTCTGCAAGATAGGAGTGGCACACCGAAACTCTTGCCACCACTTCCCTGTTTGCATCTTATTTGCACAAGATATTGTCACTTCTCTACCAAAACTCCCTCAAATTCTCTAAATTTTGACAACTTTGTGCGGGCATCTTCAGTGGCGTCGGCACGCTGCCCATATGCATGACTTTCATACGCGGGATGGAGTACAAAGCTGACCGCATAAATGGGGCCATGCGCCATCTTCCACCACGCCAACGATGATGTCTTCAACTCTTCCAAAATCTGAATGCCCTCGTGAATATTATCTCCTCATGCGCAAGGTAAATTATTAAAAAACTGTCCAACGACGTAAAAACCATAGTAAACCTTCCCCTCATTCGGGCCACCTTTGTCACATTCCCTCATCAACCGCACCACAGGTTCCGAAATTTACACGGCCTCTGTCACTGTAACCCAAAACTCCGTGCTCAGAATGAAGCACCTAATTTTTGCCCCCTCAATCTTGTACACATGCTCGCCCACCCATTCCTTGATTTTGTCATTGAACATCTACCGCTCCAAACTCTCCTTCACATCTAATATCCTTTGGAGCATAATAAAATTTGTAGCAAACCTAGTCTCTCCAGGTTTTAGAAGCCGAAGTTCAGAAAATTTATTAAACATGGCTACACTTATGCTATGATTACTAATGAATCTCAAAAATTCTTTTGCCTAAAGACACGTTTGAAGATAAAGGTCAACCTACTCAAATCTTCCAACATCAAGTCCAGTACATGGGCACCCCATGGCGTCCACGTGATAGAAGGGTGCTTTGCCACGAGCGATGTTGCAGCCTTGTTGAGTGGGGTAGAATCAATAATTATTTGCACCACACTCTCCACCCCTATCACATGTATTCCCTTTCCCAACAACGCACAAATGTAGTCGGCGTCCTTCGTTCATCCATTAGTGTCCCCGGCCGCCAAGAACATGTCACCTTTCGGGGTGAGAGCTAGAATATTTAGCAAAGGACTGGCATTTAGTGTTATCCACCTGTCTGATTAATTTGCCTGATGTGATTGTCTGATGTTATTGTCGCACCGGTGACTTCAATGGTTTTCCCATAACTTAACAAATCTTTCTTCACATTCGCCTCGGTCTGTTATAGGAGTTGTGTAATTCTATGGGCTCCATTGCCACACAGAATTGGCAGGTCCAAGGAAGCTAATCTAGATAGTGTCAACTCCAAGTTTATATAAATTCAAATGGTTGACCCCTTGACAATCACAACCCCATTATAGCTTCACCTCTGTGAAATAAGGCTTTTTGTGTGCTCAGTTCCACCATAGAATGCAAAGTTAGAATATGAGTTTTGGACAACATTCCCCACTTTGACTTTACTTTAGAAATGCAACCACCCTGGCACGCAAACACTCTCACCAAATACACCACTGTAAAGCGTGGACTCCCCTAAGTCCGCAACAAAAAGAATCACTGAAAATGGTCAACTGAGTTGATAGATATAGCTGGCCAATGTTAGCCTTTTATACAAGAGTGCTCTCCGGGAGAGAGGCGGTTGCCAACCAAAATATTCCAAGTCCTAAAACTCCTCTCTAAGTCCCCTAGTATTGAGGTACGAACGAATCACATGACTGTACCGTACAAAAAGGTACTATGGTCGATGTACTTTTTGTACAGCTTGTGTATGTCAAGGCCATTGAGTAGACGCGTATCCGCATTTCACTCGTCCTTATGTTCCCCAGAATTCTTGCGACCAAATGTTATCTCTCCACGTGTCGCCAGGTCACGCCATGTCTTAAAACGCCAAGGAGGCCATTCCGGAATTCCAGCTCGCACCATGTCTGTTGACCGACATTTAATACTGACCATTGAAATAAAATGTTATTTCGTTAATTCCGTGCGGTCCGGAATTCGTGCGGTCTAATTCATTTCCATGTTCCGTCTCGTAATTTGTTGAATGGAGCATATTGTGTCGACAATGTTTATAATGTTATCATACCTTATATACTCTAGCACTGGTCCTAGTCTATAAGATTAAGCTATTGGCTACCGGCTAATATGGCGAACGTTAGGTACGAGGATCAATTCCTGGTGCCGGCAGCCACTTTTTGATATAGACTAAATCTAGCCTATTCTTTGTCTCCTTTGGACAGCATAGGGTGCCTTTATTGACTTTTTCCTTTTCTTTTTCCTCTTCAGAGACCTAGAAAATATATGATTTTGAACAAGACGATTTCTCATTCCAATACGGATTGGATACTTGTAATTCACACCTACATCACCTGTCTTCTTCACCGCTTCCTTGAAATACGATCATCTAAAAGTATGAACGGAACTCCATTGGTATAAAAAGCCGTGGCCCGAGCTAAATCCACCTCCTTCTTGTTTTGCATGCTGAATGCACTTTGTATTTTCGTCTGAACAACTCTTGCTTTGGTCCTTGAACAACTCTTGCTTTTGTCCTTGGAGTCAACTCTTGCTTTGGTCCTTGGAGTCAGTGGAAAACTGCACGTGAGTTCATCCAGGTCACGGAGTTCACGTTTCTTAGAGGAATTAGCCGATTTTCCTTTGTCAACCGCAATAAACTCCTCCTTCACCTCGGCTGGACACATTGTGCAAGCTCTAAGCTCTAATCCCTCCACACTTGACATTTCCAGGGAGATGATTTCGAAATTGTAGTAAATACAAATACATAATCTGTTGGCTATTAGAATCCCACCGTCTGGAGCCTTCACGTGGTCCCACTCCTCTCTTCGAACTCGAGGCATGACTGCTTTTTTGGAGGTCTGTGACTTCTTCGTCAACGACTTCAACGGCAGTTTACTAACTACCGACGTGGCATCGGTAATAGAGTCTTCCTTGAATTTTCGCTTTTAACTGTTGAAGTAACTGTTGAATTAATTATGGCGGCTTCTTTTAGAAAATTTAAAGAAGACACCCGTACAAATTTTCAACTTACAGCGCTCAAATAGTGTGACACTGCAACGTCTCTTTTTGGAAATGTCCGTAGATGTGACGATAAATTTCCATACATTTCTGTGTACATTCTGATGAGTTTACTGAACAGAAAGTACCAATACGTGCATCGAATCTTTTCGTTAATTTTCGTACAGTTTCCGTAAATATTCGTACATTTTCTGTAATTTGCTTATAGGTTTTCGTAAATTTTCAGTTTCTGTTTGGAGTAGACGTTTTTTTGCGATTTTTGAAAAGTCACGTACAATACGTATAAACTAGAAAAAAGGAAAAAATCGCGCGTATTGAACAACTAGGCAATCGCCCGAGCGGAAAATCGTATTTTACTATCGCATTTTTTGTCATCGATTCAAGCATGACTTTCGCTGATGGACTGCAGGTGTCGCGTTTTGACGCATGTAACTGCAAAATTTGTCCCCATCCATGCTCCAAAACGGCCAAAACAGATCATCCCAACCGCTGCCAACTGGCTTTTTGTTCTTTTGACAATTGAATGGTACAGATCATATAATTTGCATGTTTTTTGTCATCCAAGTTGTGTAATTTCTCGTGTTGTATATTGGTAAACTTCCTATCGCCATAACTCCGGTTAGAGGCTGCAATCGGGTACTCGAATCTGTACCTGACCAATACCTGCCCGCCGGCGTGGGATCCAGAATGGATTCGGGTGTCTAATTTTGGGGGCCGGGCGGATTCGGCCAAGTGATTAAAAAAAAAAAAAAATCGGGTACGGCCGGTTAACTTAAAAACGAAAATTTCTAAAGGTTTCGTGGGTACCGTTCCACTGCAGTATTGTAGTGTTCTATACTATCCAACATTATTGTACTTTGTACTCTTGGTATCGTTGAAGGTGTAATGGGGATGTACCACTAGTTTTGTACTTATTCGGGTACGGGCAGGTACTGGTAGTCGCGGGAAATCGACGTAACCCAACAGGGTTCGGGCGTTCAGATGTTGTATAAAAAAAAGTTGAAGGATTCGGGTATCGGAAATTTTTACTTTTGCGACCTCTGACTCCGGTTCGGCAATGGATTCCGATATATTGTTTGCAGGACGAATAAATTTGCTATCGCCGATACATTATATTTACATATATATCGGTGATGTCAAATTTATTCGTCCGGGACAATATATCGATCTCCCTTGCTGCCCGATTACCTAATATTGATAATCATAATAAAATTTTCGATATACAGCAATACCGTGTACCTCTTCTGCAGGTCGCCTTTATCGTCAAATTGTTTTTATTTATTTATTTTTATATGATATAATTGTTGACACAAAGAGAAAGACTACAATAGACGTTAAAAATTAGATTTCTAATGATTGAAAGAGAGAAGAGAATTAAATGCTCCAAAATAATGCAAAAAGGTTATAAAATAAAATGCATATTAAATAGTAAATACCCGTCTATATTAATTTAGTTTCTCATTAATATGTTGTAACGCGCAGAAAAAAATCTTCATTCGCTCCATGAAAAGCGAAAAATTGAGCTTGCAAGACTAACACCAACTCATTTAACATCAAATGCTCATAAAAACGAATCATAAAAAATAGTTTTTCTCGGCAAAATGCACTCATGTCATGCGAGCCTTTTCGCATACATTATCACTCGCTCACTCACAAGCGGATTTTTCTAACTTAGCCGCAAACTTAATAACTCAACATCCTTATCTGCAAAAGACACATTGAACTTAGGAACAAAATATGGCTCGGAGCGAAACTAAACATCAAAGGTCCTGTACCACAACTTAACAAGCACGAAAGCAAAACAAAATGAAACCTACACATAAAACGTACAAATGAAACAAAATGAGGGGCGTACACGACCAACATTGTTTCTTGACATTGACATCAACTCCGCACATCGCAAATCTTAACAAGATATAAGTACAAAACAATAATTAGTATATAAACAAACTGAAATTGGAGCCACGAGCTTCGAAATCAAGCATTGACATTGACATCGGCTCAAAAAATAGCCAAACACATAAAAAATTGTGGTGTTGTGTATCGAAAGCCCTTTGGCAATATTCAATAGGTACATAATTTTGGGTACTAAAAAATCAAATATCGCTTCAATATATCGAAAAGCTCAATATCGCAATATTTTTAACGATATATTGTATCGATATCCCAATATATTTATAACGCAATATATTGAAGTGACGTTGGGTTCCAACAGGAAGGTGGACATCTGCCGTACGGTTTTCCATTCTTTACTTCTGTACCACAACTGTACGGACCCCCTGCCTCCGACCACATGTATCACTATAATTTTTGTTGGTGCTGGAGAAATATATCGAGCCCTCTGACCATTCGATACTCGATATCTCGGATATCGAATTTATCGCGATAAAGTTTATCTCGATACACAACACTAGAAAATTGAACAAACGACACCAGATTTTGAATGTCTCCGATACCAATTGAAGGATCGAACAAATAGACAAGCAAAGAATAGAAACGTCGGAAGCAAAAAGATAGAGAACAAAACAAAAGAAGAATCCTAAAGCAAAAAACAAATGTATTTCACCTGAATTTTTTCCCACGTAAAAAAAATTAACTGTTCCCCTCTCCTCCAATTGAAAACGCAAAATACGACACCAAACCTACATAGTTCTAACGTACTACGGACGCCCGAATCAACACAAAGTGACGAAACTACATAGAAGTACCAAGGTACGAAACCGAACCGAAACAAGCGTAAAGTAAACATAAAATAAGAGGCGAATTAAAACGTAAAAACAGCAACCGAAACAATAAAACGAAAAACACAAAAAATATAATACGGCGCTCAACAAAACTGAGACGCCGTATAAAAATGTACGCAACACGTGGAACTGCTGCACGGAAACTGAAAAGCATCAAAACTGCAACATATCTCTACCTTTAATCCACCTACACTCCATTCGATCTATCACTAATAAAACTAAGTTCACGCCACGTGGACAAACATAATAAATACTACTTAGTACACCCTGCCACTGCATTTCCCGCACTATTTTTACAAGATTTAACGCATATAGCTCTTCCGACGGCCCAATCAGATCCAGTTTTGAGACACTTCCCTGCGTTACTTCCCATGCAAGTACTCCACGTCTTCCTTGATCTATATCCACAAAACGCGGAAATTACGGAACTACACGTGTCACCTCTTTTCCACTTGTAGTAAGGCTTACAAGCTGAGGGAGGGACGCTCTGAGAGGCCACACATACCTGCAAAAAATAACAAAAGGGAAACATTGAAATTTCAGTTAGGCAGCGCTGCTGCTCCTCCTCCCTCTCGTCCTCTTCATTCCCTTTACCAACTCACAAGCCCTTTGCTCCTCCCCGT
>JBBHKE010001755.1:0-67810 GCA_037447655.1 Zygnema cylindricum
CTGACTGATTAAATCTCTTTATGGTTTGAAACAGGTGCCCTGATAGTTGAGTAAGAAGCTTGATGAGTGTTTTACCGGTCTAGGATACATCCAGATCAGCTCAGGTCACTCAATCTATGTTTTTGAAGATGAGAAAGGTGTTATTTTATTGCAATTTATGTTTATGAATTGCTTGTTTTAAGTAAATCAAAGGACAAAATTAATAAGCTGAACACGGATCTTAACGGGAGATTTGAGATTAACGATATAGGGGAGGCAAGATATATTTTGGGAATTCAAATAGAAAGAGACCGAGAAAAAAAAATTATAGGACTAACTTAGAAAGAAGCAATAAGGAACATGTTGGAAAAGTTTCAGATGGATAAGGCCAATAGTTGTACAACTCTAATGAAGTTGAACAAGGCAAGTGAGGGGAGTGTGGAAGAAGGAGTCACAATCTTAGACGAGGAATTAAGTCCTGAAGAATACAAGTTCATGCAGACTATTCCTTACAGGCAAATAATGGGAAGCCTAATCTATTTTATGAATTGTACCCGGCCGAATTTAGCTGCAGCTGTAAGAGTGTTGAGTAGAAGTCTAAATGCTCTCACTAAGAGAGATTGGGAGACAACTAAGAGAGTCCTTAGATATTTGATAGGAACTAGGGATCTATGGTTCCATTTGGGTGGGGGGAATATTGACATCACTACTTGGAGTGATGCCAGTTATGGTGATGCTCCGATGAGGAGAAGTACTTCTAGATATGTATCGTATGTGGGTGATAGGGTTTGTTGCTGGAGTAGCAAACAGCAAAAGGTTATTGCTCAGTCCACCATAGAGGTTGAGTATATGGCCTCTTGCTCTGCTTTAAAAGATTTGATGTGGGTCAAGTTTTTGCTTGGTGAGCTTGGTCACCTTAAGAGTGGTGTGCACAATTTTTTTTGTGATAATTAAGCAGCAATGAATATTGTTGCCAATCCTAACAATCCTTTAAAGCCAAACACATGAATATTAGACTGAGCTTTGTTAGAGAGAAGGTGTAAGACAAAATAATCAGTTTAGAGTACAAACCAGATAGCGAGATGGTAGCTAATATGATGACCAAACCTGTGCCTTCCCCTAAGCTAATTTTTTTGCAACGAGAAGTGTGGTCTTACATTGAAGAGTGACTAGAAAACAAGGGGAGTGTAGAAACTAAAGGTTCTTTTTAGTTTTTTCTAGGTTTAAACTTGTAAAGAAAAAGTGCAGAAAAGAAGCACAGGCAGTCTGCTTCTAACTCCTCTCTTCAACTCCCACACTTGTCGCAGTCACTTAAGGTTGGAGAGGGAAATAAAGACATGGCTGCCTTTGTTGTCCAAAGAGAGACAGGTAGCAGTTTGGTAGGCTTACCAAAAGGGAACTTGACGGACCCAAGATTTGATCATGGTATTTGCCGTCCGTCAAGTTACCAGTAGCTGGTAGCTTTATCGTATCGCTTTGGCTATTTTCGGTCATCACCACGTCAAGTGACACGTGGCACAACCGCATTGGCTTACGACATCTTTCGAGAATACGGGAACGAATCTGGATATGGCAGGCGTCAACATTTTGGCCATGTTGTACGATGGCCGTACAGAAAGTACTTCGGCACCTCTACTTTTCTGTACAACATAGTTATCTGATTGGTGACGTACTCTAGTAGTTTAGGGTTTAGAGAGAGATTTAGGATTTAGAAAATTTGGTAGGTGAACCCCATTCTCCCAAAGACCTCCTGTACAAAAGGTCAACTTTGACCCTTCATAACTTACTGCTCAGGGGAGCAAATTCATAAATTATTTTTGCTATCCACTCAAGGGAGTCTTGTCTTCACATGGGTGAAATTGGTCAGAGTTTTTATTTGTCAATGTGGCAGTTATTCTTGTGGAAACTCAAAGTGGTTAGGGTTTTCCTAGGGGCTTTGAGTGAGTTGCCTACTCTGAGGACCAATGGAGGTCTAAGAGTTGCATAGCTCGTAAAGTCGTAATCCTACGATTATTGCATTTCATAACCTCTCAAAAACATCATTCGTCACACTGGCTATCACCATCTTTTCCGAATCAAATCAACTCTGCTTGGCCACCTCTTCTACCTCCACTCATCCTCCTTTGCGATGCCCCCCAACCATAGTTTGCCTTGATATACAATTTTTTAAACATAGAACCACCTCAGCCTTACTTATACAGATTTACAGGAAAACACACATAGACACAAATTCAAAAGAAAAATACATACAAGAGGATAAATAGATAGGCAAGCACAAACATGTAAATAGGCACGCCACGAACACCTCTTGTGACCTTTGTTTTACTCATGCAATTGGGCTTGGGACGAACAACCTTTAGAAACGTTTATTATATCCCACCTTTGGGCGCAATGCATCTATTTTTCCAAAGTGTCGTTTATCGCCTTCACCATCTTAAAGAATAATCACATTTTTCATCCTTTGTCTTCCTTTCACAATGACCACCACTGTGACCCCCGTCTGGTAGGTTTGTTACAACCTCCCACCTTTTTAAAGAAACTATCATATCTCGTACCTTCCCAATGTGACACTTTTTGTTTTGAAGGTCTCACCCATTCCACCGGGGAGCACAAATAATTTTGTTTGTATCACTTTCATGAATCGGTGTAGAGTTCCATTTGACTTCTACTGGCATTGTTAGTTGACGATGGTACCAACGATACGACTAAGCACCTATCTCTTACGTTAAGACTTTCGATATAATATTTTACAACAAGAGAGGGAGCAAGTGGGGATGAGGTCTCACCTTTCTAAAAAATTTATTGACCACAATAATTGTGAACCAAACTAATGCATATTGAAGCAACTAACCGATGATGAGTTTTGAATTTGATCAAAAGCGCCACATTTCGCTCAACCACGTGGTTCATTCTTGTTTGACAGGGTATTCTAGTGAGTGGGTGCGAACCAAACCAATTTATTTTAACGTTCCCTAAATGATTCACATTTGCTTTACGTCTACATCCGGGGTTGTTTTAGCGATCGCTTTTAAGGAACCATGCACAGTTTGTAACCAAACTAATGATTCTTGAGTAATCCATTCAACTGGTGGTCACATGTGGAGGAAGGTTATGGTGCCCATGACTAGATGCGAGATTCAATTACAAGTGTTGACGATAAAGTTGGGTACAACGTAAAGGTTTTTCACGTAATCCCTCCACTCTCTAGAGTATTCTGGACTTGAAAGCCCTTAAGTTTACTTGGTTTTCCTCCACGGTCTTGGAAGGCTTAGGGTGAGTGGTCATGTTCGTTCACGTGGGAATTGCCAGGGGCATCGTTTGAGACCGAGTGACTTGTTATGACATTATTATGCTAATTCAAACCCATCGAACCAGGTTGTTCCATTTGTAATGGAGAATTTCGGATCTTTGGATATGTAATTCGTCTACTTATTTCGCGGTTGTTCGCAAAAATGTTTTGAATCCACATGTTCAATGAGTCCTTTGATGTGTGCGTTAGCTGCTTTCTACCGCCAAAGTGTATTTGTTGCCCTCCAACAAGCTTAAGTTGAGACCATCCATCGCTGAAACATGGTGGCAAACGACAAAAGAGGCCTTGCGTATCTTCCCCAATCGATTCGGTCTACAACCATGACATTCGCGGTTGTGGAACATAGTTTGTCAAGGTTATTCTTGTTGTGGCTATTCATTTTCAATAATTCTTGCTGAAAAACCAAAAATAATATTAACAACATTATTTAAGTGAGTGGATTACAATTTGCCACGTCTCCTTGCACTAGATTGGTATTATATATATAAGTTTGCGTTAACATATGAATCCTCAACACAAAAAGTAAACTTTCAAAAACTATGTGGTAGGACCATGGAAGTACAAATCATGACCCCCACTAAAAAGAATTGATGACCAACAAAGGTAAAAAACCAAAATAGTAAAGGACTAAAAACACAACAAAGGTTGTTTAAAAGCATAAAAAAAAAGCAAGTACATCAAAAGCCAACTGTTGAAACACCACAAACTACCTTAAACAATTTTAGCCTAAAAGCATGCCACACTAAAAATTAGACCTACGAATATCGTCTTTATCATAGTTCAAAAGTAGGCGTTTTATCGTAGGTGTTTTGTCGGCGTCATCATCATAAGTAGTGTTATGGGCTTTTCATGTGAACGTCTTAAGTCGCTACTTTGATCAGCGACCGTCCGATCGTCCAAATGTGACGATAGTCCTATCGTAAGTTACGTTATAGGCTTTTCATGTGATCTTCTTAGATCGCTACTTTGATCAGCGACCGTCCGATCGTCCGAATCTGACGGATTAAATAAAAAGTCGCTTAAAACTCACAGAAAAATATTTTTTTGTCTGTTTTTTTTTCCAAGTTTAGACATGACGTTTAATTCTCTATCGATCCATGTGCAACTCAACCCTGTTGCTATTTTATTTGATTTTGCGGCCAAATACAATATGGGTCTTAAGGGTATATTGTAATTTTTGCGTACAATATGCATATTGTATGGGTGTACTTTCACCTACTTTTGAACTATGGTCTATATGCCCGGGGTAGCGCGAGGATAAGTCATGCAGTCCTCGCCCATGAACGATAGGTAGTGTACTTAATTGCCTAGTCATTTTTTTTTGGGTGAACTTCCATTAGAGGAAAAATGGGGTTGTTTACTAGACGCCGTACGATTTCGTATAGATTCGTACCATTTTATTTTTTTTGTCAGACGAAACATGACGAAACATGTTTACTGGATGGCTCCAATTTTATAGGCGTAAATATCGACCGTTGGATTTCTCACTTTTTTAGATTCGCCAAGCATTCACACACATCGTCCAGTTCGAAGAGACTCTCCTCGGCGAGGAGAGTTTCTTCAGACTGGTCGCATACCATTGGTACACGTGAAAAGTAAAAAAAAATCCACCACGAACAGGCGACGAGAATCGAACACGTCGTACACGCCATGTGCCTTCCGCCACGGTGTATGAAGGTCGACCGAAATATCTTCGCACGCTCCTTTTGACATCCGCTGACCTTAAAAGTTTGCGGCATAGTTCAAAAGTAGGTGAAAGTAGGCCTATACAATATGCCTATTGTACGCAAAACATACAGTATGACCTTAAGACCCATATTGTATTCGGACATATTCGGACCAATTAAAACATTCGGACCAAAAAAAATTCTTTACACCGTCAAATTTGGACAATCGGATGGTCGCTGATCAAAATAGCGACCTAAGAAGATCACATGAAAAGCCCATAACACAACTTACGATAAAGGCGTCGACCAAAGGCCTACCATAAAAACGCCTACTTTTGAACTATGGTTTGCGGCGCCTTTTTGACATTCCGTTTCGAAATTTTGATTTTCAATATCAAAATTAAAATCTGGTAGCAAAATTTTCTTACGAACCATTAACTACCTCCGCCCGTACAAATATTATGTACAAATTTTCAGCTTGAAGAATATTTCTAGATTATAAGAATCTGAAAATTAATAATCGAGAAACGATGTCTACTGGCTTGACATAATGGGAGGCCGTGTCAGTAAACACTAGAAATAGACATATCCGCATGTTTACTGGGACCTCCTAATGGACAACAGGCCTTAGTTGGCATTGGTAAATTATTGTGTAAGATTTGTCTTGTTGGTTTAGACAACTACACCGCGAATCGCTATTAGCGTACATGACGCTAATTGGGGTTCCCTTTTTGGTGGATTCTCAAATAGAATAAAGTACGCTAAATGTTTTTTGCGTTATTTGAGGCACCAGCAATGCGGTTCATAACTGTAATTTAGTTCCTTTTTTAAATAGTGTGGTGTACACGGACTGCCAGATATGTACTATTTCATACATTTTAAACTTAAAAGTACATAAAAATATAATAATATATAATTGCGTAAATATTTTCCGGCAAACAGATGTAAAAAAAAAAAGCGATTGGCATACGAATTGAACAGTTTCGTACAAATACGTGTTTAGTGTAGACATATTATGGGCAAAAATTTTTACAAAGCAGTTTACAAATTAGAGTACATGATAAATTAGTATCATGGTGTACCCGAAAAAACACAATTTACCGTAAAGTACGCTAATTGTTTCATTACGCTATCTATTTCATTACGCTAATAGCGATTCACGGTGTATTCCCTGTTGACGCTTTTATGTTCTGTTGTTTTTTTGTTTTTTTTAGCACCTCCATACCCGGATGATTTTTCTATCACAAGTTTTGCAATACAGGACTACAGTTCCTTTGTTGTAGCATACAGGATCTGTCAACTGTCGGTTTGTCGGTCTGTCCCCTATATGTTGTCGCGTTTTTGCGATTCCATTTTCTAGATACAGTTATTTTTCTTGTTTTGTTTTGAAATTGCCGCGAAAGCTCGAGTGTTTGACGCTGAGAGGATCAGTAAATTTGTCGTATATGATTTCTTAAGATCTGATTTGCGGAAGTGTCGAATCACTTCACACAAAATGTTAAAATTAACTCCATAATTCTTTGACAGCTGTATGATTTATGTACAGCTGTCAGGAGAATTTGCAGAAACTCCACTGCATGTACGGAATAGAAGTGCATGTATCTAGGTCGCGAGTGTGCGTTTTGTACACGTATTTAACTGTACTGCCGAAAGAGCGCACAAAACGGTTACTCACCTGTATTTACGCACGAAACAGATTAAGTCGCCAGAACTCGTACTTTACTGCTATGCATTTAAGGGAACATGGTTTGGCGTTTCCCGACGATTTCGGTACTTTTCAGTTCTTTGTCGCTTTATCGACAATTATACGATCGTTCAGAAAAGCTACACGACAGCAAAAATTTATTATTCTCGGTCTTTTTTAAAATCTGCCCGAAAATGTCGACAGCTATTTTTTCGTACGTGACCGCGGACTTGTGTCGAATCCCCGACAAAGTAGGAGCCGTGAAAAAAAAAAGCCTCAGTTGCCGAGAAATCTCTCAACCTATATATAAATTCTAGCTTGAGTGGACAACGAGCATCCACGTCAGCAATTTTATTTTAGCTGCCCTTGACGGGTACCGGCTAAATATTTTATGTAGAAAGTAATTTTCGCTGCAAAAAAATGGAAAATATCACACAGCTGCCCGTAAATATTTTTTGTACTCTTGACAAGCTGTCACCATCGATCCGTACTTTCATAGCATCATAGATCACGATTAATCCACGTGTGTGACGTCAATTAATTACGTCATCCCTCACTTTAATTAATATTTGTCCTGGTGCATTCCTTCGGAAATTTGGATTATAAAATAACGGACAGAAATAACGGACAGCGTTGACCTGAACCTTTTATTAGATCCGTAAAAGAGTCGTTTCCTTGTCGTTTCATTGGACGCGTGTCGACTTTACCAAACGAGCGCGACACCGACAAAAAAAATGTAATAAATGCGTTCTTTGTCAACCTATAGGAATTTCCTTCCAGTATCTTGGAACTGTCGATTATCTCAAAACATTTAATCGCCGTACCGTACGCGCACCCCTATTCCCTACCCTGATTCCGAATATATGATCTCTACCGTTATAATGTATTTCAACGGCCGAGATTCTCTAAAAACATTTCAGGTCAGTATTCCGTACCATCGATGTAGATCCCGAACAAAAGTACAAATCCATTAACTCCAGCATAAATATCTTGACCGTTCATTTATTAGCAGAGAAAAATTCCAACGCTGCCCGATTCCGTCAACGGTCAACTCTGAAAACGTTCAACAAAGCTGGAAAAAAAAATAACGCCCGTCCATATTCCGTACCGATCGTACAAGTTTCTCGCCCCGATCCACACTCGATTTCACCGTAGATCTCATCCGTACCCGCAACTATAATCTTAAGTGGGATGTAAAATTTCAGGCTCCGGCGGCAGGTTTCATTGCCACGTGTCTCCAAGAGAGAAGCGATTCCCCAAATATTTAAACAGTGGTGCTCCGCCGTCAGATTCAAAAAATTCCCCTGGCGCCAACAAAACCAGGCGCCAACAATAGATTGGAGTCGAGGGGAAAAAGCCTGTCACTACTCACTTCTCTCTGTCGACCTCTCTCCCTCTATCCCTCCTTCCCTCCTCTCCCTCCTTCCCTCCTCCACCTCCCTCCTTCCCTCCTCCACCTCCCTCCGTCCCGCCCTCATCCCTCCCTCGTTTCCTCCCTCTCTTCATTCCCTCCTCCCCTCCTTGGGCGAGCCAATGGATGGAAGTCTAATAGAAATTGTCAAGTGAGAGAGAGAGAGAGAGTGAGAGAGAAAGAGAGATAGATAGATAGATAGATAGAAAGAGAGAGAGAGAGGGAGAGAGAAAGAGAGAGTGAGTGAGCGCGAGCAAGAGAGGGAGAGAGAGTTAGATAGATAGAGAGAGAGGGAGGTAGAGAGAGATAGAGAAAGAGTGAGAGAGGGATATTATGAGAGAGAGTGCGAAAATGCGGTTCTGTCTTCTTACCTTTTTTGTCTTTTACTTGTCTTGTTTCCTCCCTAGTACCTCCTCCTCCTCCTCCTTCTCCCCCCTCGCCTTCACAGGAGCGAGTGTCTACGATGTCACATATAATAGAATGGCGAATTTGGGGTACCGAATCGATTTAAATCGACAAACGATTATTGGAGACCCCATTGACACCAAAACTGACCCAAAATCCACATATATTTCTTGTGCGGTTTCTCTCTCTGGGTCCACTTTTTTAGCCAGTTATAACCCCTTTATTGATGTGGTGAAATCGATAAACCCCATTTCCACTATTGTTAATAAAATATCTATTCCTATTTATGGGGCTTTAGTCGACACTAATTCCAAGGGATCTTTGTTAATTATTGGAGACCCCATTTCAAATGGAGGAGCTATTTTAAAAGAATCTTTTGAAGGAGGAAAAAGTATAATTGTGATAGGGAATAAAAAATGTACCGCGGTTTCTTTTTGTACCGATAATGTCATTTTAACAAGTTGTTCCAAAAATGGGAATATTTCCCAAGTGTCTACCTTCTCCGTAAGTTACAAAAACGGAGTTATTTCAGTTCAGTTGACAGGGAGCATAGAAATCAGTTACAAGTCTATTCAGTTAAGCTGTTCTCCGGGAGTTTCTTCGGGGAGTTTAAATGGGTTTATAGGAAGTCTTTCCCCAAATGCCCATTTAGTTACTTATCCTTACCCTCTTATAAATAAAACTCTTTCGGTTACGGCTTTGTCGTTACCGACTGGAAATTCTTTCGCATTCGATGTTCCGTCGAAAAGAATTTTGGTTTGTAGTGGAACCCATTTTGAAAAAGATAAATTTAATTTGGTTGTTGACTATATCCAATATTCGGAAAAAAGCGGAGCGAAAAAAAGAATCCAACAAACTCCGTTTCGGACCGTCACGACTTCTCCAAATGGTGAGATAAAGATTGTCAATTTGAAGCGAGGGGGGAGAGGGAAAGGGAGAGGGAGAGGGAGAGGGAGAGGGAGAGGGAGAGGGAGAGGGAGAGAGAGGGGGAGAGGGTGGGGGAAGGGGAGCGAAGGGAAGAGTGGTTGGGGAAGAGAGTAACACAGAGACAAATATGTTTGTGTGAGAGAGGGGGTGGCTATATGTGTGAGAGAGAGAGACAGAGAAAGGGACAGAGAGAGAAAGAGAGGGAGAGGGAGAGAGAGAGAATCCACCCCTTATTAACACCGTCGACCTACACTAAATCTGGTGTATCATATGGTTCTCTGTGTCCCTTTCTATGACTGGCAGGTGGACAAATCGTGGCGTACCAGTCTCCGCGGTACGCCTACGTGGCGGTTCCAGAGGGAATAATAGTGTTTCCTTTGCAGTCGATAGGAACAGCCGATATTATTCCTTTAGGGGCTTCGGCTTTCGGAGAATTCGAAGCAAATGTTCTTTGCGCCCAACCTTATCGACTTCCTCCTTCTCCTCCTCCCCCTCCTCCTCCCTCTCCTCCTCCTCGACCTCCTCCTCCGTCACCTCCGCCACTTCCTCCTTCGCCTCCACCTCCTCCCGGTATGACTTTTCGCATTTTTTTTTTTTGTTGGTTTCAGTTTTTATGTGTTTTTCGACGACCTTTCTTAACTTTTTCTTCACTTTTCTCTTATTGTTTCATCCCTTTTCCTCTCTCTCCTTCTCCCATTCCCACTTCCTCTCCTCTCCCTCGCCCTTACCCTCTCCCTCGCCCTTACCCTCTCCCTCTCCCACTCTCTCTCCCTCTCCCGCTCCCACTCTCTCTCCCTCTCCCGCTCCCAATCCCTCTCCCTCGCCTTCTCCCTCTTTTTGTACCTTAATATGTTCTGACGTTTCTTCCTCTCCCTCTCCTCTCCTCTCCCTCTCCCTCTCCTCTTCCTCTCCCCCTCCCTCTCCTTTTCCTCTCACTCTCCTCTTCCTCTCCCTATCCCTCTCCTCCTCTCCCTCTCCCTCTCCGCTTCCTCTTCAGGACGCTGCGGCTCCGTCTACCCCAACTTCTTTCACTTGAATGACATCAATTTGTGGCCCATCAACAACTCCTCTCTCGCTCCCTTCTCGCAGCCGCGAACTCCGGACAGCTGCTATACGTGGTGTGTACAAACTGCTGGATGTCGCGGCTTTTTGTATCGAAATAAAGGATGTTATATAAAAAGTAAGGTATTGGGTGTACCCAAAGTAACTCTTCCCGGAGAGAAGATTACTTCGTACGCATTATGTACGGAAATTCCTCCGCCGGGTCCGGCTCCTCTCTCGCATCCTCCTCCAAAATCTCCTCCGCCAAAGTCTCCTCCTCGCCCTCCTCCGAAGTCTCCTCCTCGCCCTCCTCCGAAGTCTCCTCCTCGCCCTCCTCCGAAGTCTCCTCCTCGCCCTCCTCCGAAGTCTCCTCCTCGCCCTCCTCCGAAGTCTCCTCCACGCCCTCCTCCAAAGTCTCCTCCTCGCCCTCCTCCAAAGTCTCCTCCTCGCCCTCCTCCGACGTCTCCTCCTCGCCCTCCTCCGAAGTCTCCTCCTCGCCCTCCTCCGAAGTCTCCTCCTCGCCCTCCTCCGAAGTCCCCCCCTCCTCGCCCTCCTTCAAAGTCTTCTCGTCGCCCTCCTCCTTCCCCCCCTCCTCGTCCTCCTCCAAGGTCTCCTCCTCGTCCTCCTCCTTCTCCCCCACCTCGTCCTCCTCCTCGTACTTCTCTTCGTCCTCCTCCTTCTCCTCCTCGACCTCCTCCAAAGTCTCCTCCTCATCCTCCCCTGCGATCTCCTCCTCCTCCTCCTCCTTCTACGCCGGCCATCCCTTCTCCACCCAGTTGTAAGCTCCCTCTCCCTCTCCCGATTACGCTCCCTCTCCCTTCTTCTCCCTCTCCCTCTCCTCTTCCTCTCCTCTCCCTTTCCCTCTCCCTCTCCCTCTTACGCTCCCTCTCCCTTCCTCTCCCTCTCCCTCCCCTCTTCCTCTCCTCTCCCTTTCCATCTCCCTCTCCCTCTTACCCTCCTTCTCCCTTCCTCTCCCTCTCCCTTCCTCTCCCTCGCCTTCTCCCTCTCCCTCTTCCTCTCCTCTCCCTTTCCCTCTCCCTCTCCCTCTTACGCTCCCTCTCCCTTCCTCTCCCTCTCCCTCCCCCTCGCCCTCTCCCTTTCTCTCTCCCTCTCCCCTCTTTCTCACCACATCAACTCTAATTTTTTTTTTTTCCATATTCTTCATCTACACTTGTCACCCAAAATAATATTTTTACTTGTACCCAAATTTACCCACCGGTTTCTTTTTGTTTGTTTTTTTTTTTTTTTTTCCCTGGTAGAAAAAATAGTCAAAATATAAAATATTTTCCCCATTTGCTGTGTTTGCATTATCACTTAGATCATTTCTTTTTTCATTGGTTTTGTTTTGTTTTACATGTCCCTTTATTTCTGTCTTCCTTTTACCATTTCTTGTTTTTTTTTTTGTTTTTTGTTGGTCTTTTATTCGTCTTCCTTTGCCTTTGATTCATTTTCTTTTGTCTAGTTTTTATAAACTTCGTACTTTATAGCGCACGTTATTTTTGTCTTTTTCCCTTTTCGTTTTCCCCATTTTCTCCTTATATAACTTCCCAATACTTTTCCCCCTCATTTTTTCCGCCTTGTTTTTTCCCTCGTTTTTTCCTCTTTCTTCCTCGTTTTTTCCTCGTTTTTTCCCCTCGTTTTTCCCCTCGTCCTTTTCCCGCTCATTTTTCAAAACAGTTTCCCGTTTCTCTTTCTTATTAATTTTTTTATTTTTTTTCATGTTTTCTCTTCGGCCGTAGATTGCGGAGCCCTCAAAAAAGGATACAAAGTTTTGTCTCGCACGACTTTCCGACTCTACACCCATTTGTACACGTCGTACGGAACAATGGAAAGCTGCTTTGCGAACTGTACGGCGAACGTCGAATGTCACGGATTTATGCGATACGAAAAAACGAAAACGTGTTGGCACATAAATGACGTCAGCAAAAGAAAAGCGGCCGCCGTTAATACTTGGTTGAAGTGTAAAGCATAAAAAAGTTCAATAAACGACAAAATTAGGGTATAGTTGTGGTTAAAATAGGGTTCGTATCGCGTTTTAGTTTTGTTTGGGTCGCACGAATTTCGGATTAGTGTTCGCACGGAATTTCGCACGATATTTCGCACTGAATTTGGTTAAAGGAAGTGAGTCTTGCATTAATTCCGGAGTATTTTTTTTTTGAGAAATAGTTCTATTTTTTTCGAAAAGGGAAAGTAAAGAATAAAGGGGAGAATGATAAATAGTTTCATAGTTTCTTTCTCTCTCTTTCTCTCTCTCCCTCTCCCTCTCCCTCTCCCTCTCTCTCTCTCTTCTCTTCTCCTCTGTTCCTCTTCCCTCCTCCCTCTCCCCATCTCTCTCTATCTCCCTCTCTCCCTTCCTTTTCTCTCTCCCTCCCTCTCGCTTTCTCTTCTTCTCCCTCTCTCTTTCTCTCCCTCTCCGCCCCTCTTCCTCTTTTCCTGCTTCCGTTCCTTCCTCCCACTTGTTTATCCTCTGCCTCTGCCTCTCCCTCTCCCTCCCTCTCCCTCTCCCTCTCCCTCTCTCTTTCTCTCCCTTCCCTCTTTTTAGAAAATACTTATTTTCTTCCTCTCTTGGTACTTTTCATTTCTCTCCCTCTCCCTTTTCTCTCCCTCTCCCCTTCCCTTTCCCTCTCCCCTTCCCTCTCCCTCTCCCTTTTCCTTGTAGGCAAACCCCTTTTTGGACGATCCTCAATTGCTAATTCTTATGGTGGATGCGCGATTGGGTGGAGATATAAAACAAATTGAATTAAACCTTTTGGGGGGAATCGCTAAAGAATGTATTCGCGACGATTTAGAGAAAAGACCGAAAATGAAAGACGTACTAAAATTGTTAGAGCAACATCTTGATGCGTCCTATTTTGACTCTTTTGGAGTCGAGGATACGATTGACATGCATTCGTACTCGTTTCATATGTTAGGTGGAGGAGGAGAGGGAGGGAGAGGGAGAGGGAGAGGGGGAGGGGGCGGTGGAGTAGGAGGGGGAGGTGGAGTAGGAGGGGGAGGAGGGAGAAGGAGCGAGGGAGAGTATATGGAAGGAGAGTATAGTCCGGGAAAATGGAGTTCTTTAAGACAATATCTTAATAGGGTTTCTTGGAATAAATATCGACCGAATTTTAACGATTCTGACGCGATAGAAGTATCAGGAATTGAGACGAGAAGTTCGTCTTTTAGTTCGAATATGTCCGATTTGGAAATGGCATCGTTGATAGCAAAGAGTCAAAGACATAGGTGAGGGAAGGAGGCAGGGAGGGAGGGAGGGAGGGAGGAAAGGACGGAAAACTGTACAGATACTGCGATTATTAAGCAGATATGTACAGTTACCCTTTAACAATAATAATAATAAAATCACAAAAATACCAAAAATGACTTGGCCCCTCGAGGTAGCCACAAAAAAAAAAAATCTCGAAAAGGGAAAGAAAATGAAATGAAAGGCTGTAAAAAGACATGGAAAAAAAATATAGTAAGTTGTTAAACAATAAACAAAAAATAAAAACGCAAATTTGTGCTCACTTTATTCCACAATCAAATGTCAAAAAAAGGTCAATCGGTGAAAAAAAAAGACAAATTTAACTTTTGTTGCTAAATTTCTAGCCCCGGGAACTTTCTTCAGACAGAAAAATTTGAAAAAAATAACTTATTAAAAAAAACTTATTCATTTTTTTTTTTATATAAAGTTTCTATTCCGATTTTCCGTTCTTCCTGACAACCTATTTCCCACCATTTTAAACTTTCGATTTCATTTTTCGATTTTCAGTTTTGATTCCAGTTTGGATTTCAATTTCGCTTTTCAATTTCGATTTTCAATTCCGATTTCAGTTTGGATACTCAGGCTCAATTTTTTTTAACTTCGGTACTCGAAAAGCATTTGCAAAAAGTCCAGTCACTCGGGTTTTCCCTTTTTTCGATGCTGGTTCCCTAAATGGTTCTTCCTTATCGATGTTTTCTTCCTTATTGATGTTTTCTTCCTTACCACCCCTTTTAACAGTATTTGGTCTTCGTGGGTTTTTTCTGCTTTTGGTGTTACATGTCTTAGTCTTTCCGTTCTCTGTTCCGGGTGATTTTATATTCGTTTCATTGAGGTTGAGGTTTACTGGAGGCGGGAGGGGAGACATCTTTAGAGGGACCTCCTGCAGTAAGATAAGATATATACATGGTTTGAGAGAGAGAGTAAGAGAAAAGGAGGAAGTGTGTAAGAGGACGAGAGGGAGAGAGGGAAATGTGTAATGGGAAGAGAGGGAGACAGGGGAGTGCGTAAGAGGACGAGAGGGAGAACGGGGTGTATGTAAGACGAAGAGAATGGAGAAAGGGGAGTGTGGAAGAGGAAGAGAGGGAGGACGCGGAGAGTGTAAGAGGAAGAGAGGGAGAAAGGGGAATGTCTAAGAGGACGAGAAAGAGAAAGGTGGACAGGAGGGGAGACAGGAGAGGAGGATTGCAGGAAAGAAAGATGGGGAGGTATGGAGAAAGAAAAAAACAAGAGTGGTGGGAGAGAGGGCAACAAGTAGGTGGGGAGAGAGACAGAGAGATGAGCCAGCAGAGGAGAGGGTGAGAGGAAGAGAGATAGACAGAGGTAGAAATATTCACAGAGAGGCGGGCGGAGGAAAGGGAGATAGGGAGGTAGGAGAAAGACGAGTGAGGCAAAGAAGGAAGGAGGTATGGAGATATACAAAGTTGGTCAAGCCGATGGAGAATTTGAAAATGCTTCAATATCAGATACGGAAGAAGAAAACAATTCACTGAATTGTATTTTTATGACTTGAATTTCAACGAGCGTTTTCTTAATATTGACCCTCGGTATGAAATTTTTCTATCAATGCAACACTCGCATAAAAAATTACAATAATGAAAACCACATGGATATGCCAGTTCAGTTTGTGTGCCAGTAATTTGTTTGACTTACTTTCCAGTTTTTCTTATTATCCTACTATTATCTTTACCTCATTATCGCACTTCGCTTCTTCAATGCTTCTCACTTTCTTGGTTCAACAATCTTACTTTTTGAAAGTTCTCAATTTACTTCTTTGAAGATTCTCATTTTTACTTTTTGAAAAATTATTTTTATCTTCTTCGAGACATCTCATCATCCTTCTTAGAATAGTTTCATTTAACTGTCCCAGAACGTCTCTAGTTTTTTGTTTTGGAAGTTAATTTTCAGGAGAAACAGTACCTCATCCATATCATTCTCGGTTGATGTTCTTTTCGGCCCGGTTTTATTTTTGATGTTACGTTTAGATGATTTCTCAACAACTTTATGGAGAGTTTCATTTGTTTCTATCGCTGGACTTGGATCGAGGTTGTCACGTGACTGGAAAGGTACCCTCTTTGTTTCCTGTGACAAAAACGACACAAACATTTTTTTCAGATTAGTGTGAACGTGCATGTGATTTAAAAGGGAGAAAGAGGAACGAGACAGAGACGGGAAGGAGGAGGGTAGGGTGGGAGGGAGGGAGGAGCGGGGAATGGAGGGAGGGAGAGGAGCACAAGGAAGGGAAGACGAGTGCAGGGACGGACAAGGAAAGAAGGAAGAGGGAAGGGAAATAGATAGAGATGGGAGGGAGGATACGGGAGGGAGGATAGAAGAGGGAGGATCGGAGAGGGAAGCGGGAAGGGAGGGTGGGAGAGCAAAGGACGGATGGAGGGCAAGGCAGGAGAAGAACAAAGGAAAGGAAGAGGAGGATGCAAGAAATAAGTACCTGTTGTACATTATCGGATTTTTTAGCATTTCTGTTGGACCGTCTCGGAGCAGGTTGAATATTTTCCTCATTTGATACTTCCAGATCTGCATTTTTTCTTTTCTTGACTGGCCCAGGAGCCTTTGGAGCTCTCTTTCTTAATTCAGTTGAAGGAAGTATTTCGAGAAAATTATTTGAATTTAGTGATTCTGGAATAGCTTTTGTGGCACAAACAGATCCTTGCCCAGATAGTCGGGTTTCAGGAGAGAGCACTTCGTTTTTCTGGTCCATTTGTGACAAAGGTTTGTTCGATTCTTGGACTTCTCCGTTTCCCTCCATTTTGTTGTCAGTTTCTTTCTCAGTGTGTTTTTTTGTTTCTTCCTCTGGCTTCTCACAATTTTCCACTTGTCGACTCTCGACTGCTTTAGAGCTCTTAATATCTTCAATTTCTATGTTTTCCCTCGTTTGTTTGTCGACCTTCTCGTCGAGTTGTTTGATTCCGTCCTCTCCATTCCCATTATTCTCGTTACATTTTTGTTGCTTTAAACGTGCAATTTCATCTTCATGTTGCTTCACCAATATCATACTCTGTACCATCCGATCGTTGTTTAGATTCTTGTTAGTAAAGTTATTCAAAATTTAGACATCGACTATTTTCACAGGATGGAATTATCAAACTTTATTTGAATACAAAAAGGAAAACATACAATTACTTGGATCCATCACAATGAGCAAACATATACAACTACTGACAAACATGTGGACAGGAACAACAAAAAGGATTAGAAATCAATACAGCTTAATCTAATAATTTGGGGGGATTGGAGGGAGGGAGGGAGGGAGGGAGGGAGGGAGGGAGGGAGAGAGAGAGGGAGAGGGAGAGAGGTAGAACATAAAAACTGCACAAACCTGTTTATATTTGGCTTTTACATTCATCATTTCCAGTCTCAATCTATCCATAGTTTCCAGAACCTCTCGTTGACCTTCCTTAACTACTCCGTCAAACTCCTCTCCTCTGACCTCTTTCCGATATAATGCATCCAATTCAAAATTAAGCCTCCGTAGTACTTTGTTATCTTCTTCGAGCCTCTTACATTTGTCCTTTTGCCTTTCCAGCTCGCTAGCTGTCAAAATTGTACCAGACAGGAGGAAACGAAGCACAAAACAATACCAGTTTAGTTGACTAGAAAGATGGGCTTTGCGATCCCAACAGTAGATAATGTTAACTTTAAATCAGAAAAAAAAATAAAAGCTTCAGAGCATATGTACTCACCGTTTGTATTGAACTCCAGCGGATTCTTAACACATTCCTCTTTCTCAAGAGTTAATGACGCAATAGTGTCCTTTAGCATTGAAGTTTCTTGTAGAGCCTCCTTCAACTTGGATTTCTTGATTGAAAGTTGTTTTTTGTAATCCTCAATTTCAACGATATGTTTCTTATTTTCCGCATTTAAAGCCGAGTTAATTTTCGTTAGTTCTGCAATTTCCAAACCATTTGCTTCTTTTTCGCAGTTTGCTAAAAATGACCTTTGATTTTCAATAAACTCCAACTCCTCTGCATAAAAAAAGTTGAGACCAAAACCGTATTCAGTAAGTGAAAAAAATGATACAAATTGAACTCAAATAGGGAACGATGGTACAAACAGGATTCTCTGAGCACTTTATAAAACGAACTCGGTTGAGAGAGAGAGAGTCAGTAAACAAAAGAGAACAAGAAAGTAAGAGGGAAGGTGAAAATGGAGTGCAGCAATAGAATTATCTGGCAACAATTTAAGAGATCTGCGGAGACTTAACGACCAGAATCGACGGTTTTGAAAGGTGATACAGATGGTTCTGAATGCTTACCGTTCTTCTTCTTTAAAATCAAACATTGGATTTTACATTCTCCATGCTGTAGTTTCTCCTTTTCGAGTTCCACTTGAAGTTCCGCAGATTTGGATACCAATTCGAATTTCGTCTGACAATATACCAATCAAAAATTGATGTCATTTTGCTGTAGGAAGTCAAGGACAAGCAGAATCACCATTTGAGAAAGGCAACAAAAGTTTGTTGTCAAGCAACCCTTTTTTTTTAGTTTTCTCTCTTTCAATTATCGAAAATAAAACAGTATATGTGCACTTTCACAAACAACTGCCATTTCCTATTTTTCTGCTGCATTCTAAAAACAGCGTGTTCCGTATTGTAACCTGCTTTGTCATGAGGCAAAAAAGAGAGTTACATATACAAAAATAAAAACATACAAACATATAAATATGCAAAATTTACATAAAAGCTATTTGCAGCCATAAACTGACATAAATATCGTTCATTTCGTACCAAAACTATTTTTTCTTTTTAAAGTAACCTAAATTTAACCGAAACGATATTTTATGCGGTTATGTTACTGAAAGTACATTATTCGTTTTTATGTGTTATTCCTGTAATCTAAACAGCCTCAGCCTTTTTCTTTTAGAAAATATATTATACCTTTACATCACTGAAACTTGAGGCTTTTGCACTTACATCAACTGGAGATACATATTATTTCTTTCCTTAACTGAATTCATATTCTATCCCTCTATTTAACCATATTCCGACTCTTTCCTTAACTAAAGTCATATTCTATCCCTCTTCCCAACCATGTTTTATCCCTCCCTTAACCATATTCTATCCTTTACTCTACTCAACCATATTCCATTCCTCAACCATATTCTATCCCTTTCCTTAACTGAATCCTTGTTCTATCCCTCTACTTAACCGTATTCCATCCCTTTCTTTAACTGAAACGCTGAAACATTCAGTCACACATAGAAACACATAAAACGCATACTGACCCTGTCAGCTGCATCTCTAAGAAGTCGCATTTCCTCAACCGACGAAGTTCCGCCACCTGTCTATCACTGTCAGAACACCCTCCCACTCTTTCCACTTTCTCCTGCTCTCACTCCCTCTCACCCTCCCTCTCCCTTACATCTCTGTCAATCACACTATCCTATGTTAGGCACACTCTCATGAAGCCATCTCAGGTCTCTTTATTCCCTCCTCCCTCCCCCTCCTCTCCCTCTCTCTCTATACTCTCTTCTCGCCTCTCCCTCTCTCTCTCTCGCTCTCTCACTCCCTCTCTCTCTCCCTCTCTCTCTCTCCCTCTCTCTCTCTCTCCCTCTCTCTCTCTCTCTTTCCCTCTCTCTCTCTATCTCTCTTCGCTCAGCTGACAGCTTTTCCACATCACCTAGCAAGATTGGAAGTCTCAGCTAATGTGAAGCCTGCAAGACGACAAAAACCTATAATTCAAATTCAACTGCCTGCCAGAATACTTCCGTTGAGGAGAAATGGCCAAAATGGTACAAAATGATGGAGAATGCTGCAGTCCTCTGTTTGAAACGTGATGCACATCACAGCTTGTAAAATTATGTTGCAGCTGGCCGTTTGTAAAGTGATGCAGGCAGTTTCTGAATGATGCGGTTGAGTGCAAGCGACGCTTACATCATTTTCTTTTTTTACAAGGCGGGAAAATCAGCAAGTATGAAGTACAGCGTTTTACAATTTAAACATACGGTAGGCAGTACGATATCAGTACGGCAGATCAAAACATGTACGGGCCAATGTATTTTACTATTTTACTACGCGCGGGTAAAATATTACAACTCGCAGTAAATTGAAAACCCATATTATACGCACTCCTACGGCTCACCAACACCCATCACATGTCGACGAAAGCATGCGTCAGGTCTGGGCCGGTCACTCTGACGTCAAACAACCAATATATCGTTCTGAGACCAACAAATTCCATATCGGCGATAACTTCAAAAATAATAGATGCATACAATAGTACTTTATGATATACTGTATTATATTATTTTGATTATATAGCGTGGAATGCCACGTATAAGAATCTGTTCCGTATCTATTTAACTGTAAATTTTTACGGACAGCGCTGCACATCAACGTAGACAAATATAAATTGGGAATTGCTAATCGCAGAGACGATTTTTGCTGCGCGCAGGTAGTTGTCAAAAATTGTACATTTGAAGTACAATTTCGTACAGGCTACGAACCTTTAATTTCAGATCTGACGGTCAATCCGTCGAACAACTTTGACTGGCGGATTATTGTACCGGCTGTTAAAAACTGTAGCGCTTGCAAACGTCGACCGTCATAAAAATAAAAAAAAATCACACGGCCGGCGCAGTTTTACTGTAACCAAACTGCGGCAGCCACATATAAATAAAGGGAATTGATCATGAAAGTGACTGTTTTGGTTGCGCACAGTCACTTACGTCATTTTGTCAAAAGACGTACACTTAAAGTACACATTGGTACAAATAAAGAACCGTTGAGTATAAATTTGACGGTCCGCGCTTGCGAACGTCGACAGTCATAATAATATTAGCAATTCACACGGCCGGCGAGCGTTTACGGTAACAAAACTGCGGCGACCACATGTAAATAAAATGGTTGCAGACAGTAACTTTTTGTCGTTATGTGAGCTCCACGGTGAGAGCACTTAGGGCATGGTTACATCAGGAGGTCTCTGTAATAGTACGGACATCAAAATTTCTGTATTACAGAGGCCTCGGTTACATCGCGTATCGTCTGTAAATAAGTCTTTACATACGTGTTGGTTTTTGAGTGGCTCCACGTACGTCGACGATCAAATCTCTAAAATCGCAAAGATTTGAAAACCGACCATTTTCGTATGCAAATCCGTACTTGCGTACTTCGCACCTGTACTTCACAAGTGTAC
This sequence comes from Zygnema cylindricum, assembly GCA_037447655.1. Lineage (NCBI taxonomy): Eukaryota > Viridiplantae > Streptophyta > Zygnematophyceae > Zygnematales > Zygnemataceae > Zygnema > Zygnema cylindricum. The sequence goes on from JBBHKE010001755.1 coordinate 20,811, forward strand.
CGCGTCAATGTACCTCAAAGATCTCCTTCACTCTGCTTACTTCGCACGTGTACTTCACAAGTGTACCGCGTCAATGTACCTCAGAGATCTCCTTCACTCTGCTGACTTTCAGGAAAAAACCGTATTTCTTTTCGGCAAAGATTTTACGGTCACCTTGCCCGAAGGCACGTGACTTTGGGGGCGTGTGAAAATTTTCATTTTTCATCGACGCACGTGTCTATCGTCCAAGTGTAACGAATTGACTGGTTCTGTATTGGTGAACCCACCTCCGCGAGGTGGGTTCACCAATACAGAGGTGATGGAGCAATTACTTCGCAGATGAAGACCAAAATGTGATCGGACGGTCGAAATCTTCTCTCGGATACCTGGAGAATCGTAATCCTATTTTCTGTAATGTTGTTTTTAAGAAACTCACGAAAATATAGTACGGCATGGTACGGGCAAGTACAAAACTATGTATTAAACCTCACTTTTTGTCTGATGTAACCATACCCTTAGGGCAAGGTTCCATTAGGGCAAAAATGACTTTGTTTACTGAAAGCCGTACTCTTTCGTACAGTGCCGTACCAAAGAAAAAACAATGTCAGAAAAACAAGGCTAATGAATGAGGGATTTGATTCTCCACGTTTATGGGCGTAAACGTGGACTGTCGGATGCATTATCGGATACGCCGTCGTCTGACACTTTCAGTTCGCAACAAGTGACCTGGAGTAGGTCAATTCTCAGCGCCTGAACGAATACCGTTGTGCCTCGTGGAAAAGTGAACAAATATCCACGACGATCGCGCGACCAGATGGGTACACGTCGCATATGACATGTGCCTTCCGCCAGGGAGGATTCGAGGCCACCGGAAGCCGCAAGAAAATCTTTGACGGAAGATATTGTTTCACGCTTCTGTTTGTATCCACTAACCATTCTGACATTTTTGTACGCTTTTAAATATCTTACGTTTCGTCCGCCCGTACATATTTAATTCAATACGTCGTACAAGTCACTTTTTACCTTTCGCTGGTACAAATATGTGGTCACAATTTGCACTCAGAGATTATTTGAAGATTACCAGAATCGTATTCGTCTATTACGTGAACCAATCAAAATGTGCCACGCAAAACAAATGTCGGTTACTGACCTTACACAATGGAACGATCGCCTCAGTAAACGAATTTTTGACGTTTACAGAGAGCGCCTAATAGAACAACGCTATTAGCCGCAAAATTGAAATTGAATCGTCTAAGTGTTACATTGAACTTAGACGCAAAGTGAAACGAAACCTATTGAAACTGAAAGTACTATAAGTCTCGTACGGAAATATTATAACGCACGAAACGAAATAAACTTTTATAATAAAAGTATAAAACGAACCGGCGTAAAAATATCATTTGAAATTAAATGAAAAAAATGAGCGTCGTCACGCGCGACGAAATCGAGCCACGCTATTTACGAATCAACATACTTACATTGACAAGATCGTAGCAAGATCGGCCGTACAAAGGTATTGTCGCTTTGTCGTACATATAAATTACTTCCGCGGACGAAAAAATCGCATCACGCTATTACGAATCAACATACTTAAATTGACAGCGAAATGTTAGGATATTGGGCAAATCGGCGTCGGCCGAAATCGTGCAGTTAATTTTTTCTTCGGTTCGCGCCAGTTATGTTTTGTTTCGTTCGATACTGTACTTTTGTGCCGGTTCGGTTTGGTGCGAGCGCCGACCGGTATTAATTTGTTTGAGTCGCACGTTGGGCGATTGCAAGGAAACGTTGGTTCGCGAATGTAACAGTAATAGCGGATCGAACTTGTTTATAAAAGGGTATTTAGGCGTTATGATTATAGATTACTAAATTTGGTAGACGTTCGTGAAAGAATCACGCGATTTGGAGTTATATTTCAAAAGTTATAGCTATGGGTGTACTTAGGTGGCAGTGCGAGGTCTAAATAACAGGTGGGTATCATTGAAACGGGTTAAGGGTCAAATTGGTACCGAAATTTCGCGTGAACGTTTCATAAAGTTCTAATGAAACGTTCAGTATGCATGGTACTTCGTTTCGTACAATTTTTAGTACGAAACGTCACTTTCACTTAAGGGAATTTCGTAGGAAGTTTCTTCACAAGTGTACCGCGTCAATGTACCTCAGAGATCTCCTTCACTCTGCTTACTTCGCACGTGTACTTCACAAGTGTACCGCGTCAATGTACCTCAGAGATCTCCTTCACTCTGCTGACTTTCAGGAAAAAACCGTATTTCTTTTCGGCAAAGATTTTACGGTCACCTTGCCCGAAGGCACGTGACTTTGGGGGCGTGTGAAAATTTTCATTTTTCATCGACGCACGTGTCTATCGTCCAAGTGTAACGAATTGACTGGTTCTGTATTGGTGAACCCACCTCCGCGAGGTGGGTTCACCAATACAGAGGCGCATGGAGCAATTGCTTCGCAGATGAAGACCAAAATGTGATCGGACGGTCGAAATCTTCTCCCGGATACTTGGAGAATCGTAATCCTATTTTCTGTAATGTTGTTTTTAAGAAACTCACGAAAATATAGTACGTTATCTGTTTTTGTAATTTAGGTAACAATTATTGTTATTGCTAACTGTTTGTGTAATTTAGGTAACAATTTTTATTATCGCTAACAGTTTGTGTAATTTAGGTAACAATTCTTGTTATCGCTAACTGTTTGTGTAATTTAGGTCACAACTCTTGTTATCGCTAACTCTTTGTCTAATTTAGGTAACAATTTTTATAATCGCTAACAATTTGTGTAATTTAGGTAACAATTCTTGTTATCGCAAACTGTTTGTGAAATTTAGGTTACAATTCTTGTTATCGCTAACTGTTTGTGTAATTAAGGTAACAATTCTTGTTATAGCTAACTGTTTTTGTAATTTAGGTAACCATTCTTGTTTTCGCTTACTGTTTGTGTAATTTAGGTAAAAAATATTGTTATCGCTAACTGTTTGTGTAATTTAGGTAACAATTCTTGTTATCGCTAACAATTTGTGAAATTTAGGTAACAATTCTTATTAATGCTAACTGTTTGTGTATTTAAGGTAACAATTTTTGTTGTCGCTAACAATTTGTGAAATTTAAGTAACACTTCTTGTTATCGCTAACTGTTTGTATAATTTAGGTAACAATTCTTGTTATCGCTAATTATTTGTGTAATTTAGGTAACAATTCTGGTTATCGCTAACTGTTTGTGTGATTTAGGTAACAATTCTTGTTATGGCTAATTGTTTTTGTAATTTAGGTCACAATTCTTGTTATCGCTAACAGTTTGTGTAATTTAGGTAATAATTCTTGTTATCGCTAACAATTTGTGTAATTTAGGTAACAATTCTTGTTATCGCTAACTGTTTGTGTAATTTAGGTAAAAATTCTTGTTAATGCTAACAATTTGTGTAATTTAGGTTACAATTCTTGTTATCGCTAACTGTTTGTGTTATTTAGGTAACAATTCCTATTAACCCTAAAAGTTTGTGTTATTTAGGTAACAATTTTTATAAATGCAAACAATTTGTGTAATTAAGGTTAGAATTCTTGTTATTGTTAACAGTTTGTGTAATTTAGGTCACAATTCTTGTTATCGCTAACTGTTTGTGTAATTTAGGTATCAATTCTTTTTATCGCTAACAATTTTTGTTGTTTAGGTAACAATTCTTGTTATCGCTAACAATTTGTGTAATTTAGGAAACAATTCTTGTTATCGCTAACTGTTTTTGTAATTTAGGTAACAATTCTTTTTATCGCTAACAGTTTGTGTAATTGAGGTAACAATTCTTGTTATTGCTAACTCTTTTTGTAATTTAGTGCTAACAGTTTGTGTAATTTTTCCTCTCACGATCCTTGTTCAATTATGGCCAAAGTTGAACAAGCTTTTGTGAGGGGGGATTTGAGGACTTAGCCATTATTCCGCGCCCGATATACTCGACCGTAAAAACGCTAAGTCCTTGAGCTTCCTCTCACGATCCTTGTTCAATTATGGCCAAAGTTGAACAAGCTTTTGTGAGGGGGGATTTGAGGACTTAGCCATTATTCCACGGCCGATATACTCGGTCGTAAAAACGCTAAGTCCTTGAGCTTCCTCTCACGATCCTTGTTCAATTATGGCCAAAGTTGAACAAGCTTTTGTGAGGGGGGATTTGAGGACTTAGCCATTATTCCGCGCCCGATATACTCGGTCGTAAAAACGCTAAGTCCTTGAGCTTCCTCTCACGATCCTTGTTCAATTATGGCCAAAGTTGAACAAGCTTTTGTGAGGGGGGATTTGAGGACTTAGCCATTATTCCACGGCCGATATACTCGGTCGTAAAAACGCTAAGTCCTTGAGCTTCCTCTCACGATCCTTGTTCAATTATGGCCAAAGTTGAACAAGCTTTTGTGAGGGGGGATTTGAGGACTTAGCCATTATTCCGCGGCCGATATTCTCGACCGTATAAACGCTAAGTCCTTGAGCTTCCTCTCACGATCCTTGTTCAATTATGGCCAAAGTTGAACAAGCTTTTGTGAGGGGGGATTTGAGGACTTAGCCATTATTCCGCGGCCGATATACTCGGTCGTAAAAACGCTAAGTCCTTGAGCTTCCTCTCACGATCCTTGTTCAATTATGGCCAAAGTTGAACAAGCTTTTGTGAGGGGGGATTTGAGGACTTAGCCATTATTCCGCGCCCGATATACTCGACCGTAAAACTTCTAAGTCCTTGAGCTTCCTCTCGCGATCCTTGTTCAATTATGGCCAAAGTTGAACAAGCTTTTATGACGGGGGATTGAAGGACTTAGCCATTATTCCGCGGCCGATATTCTCGACCGTATAAACGCTAAGTCCTTGAGCTTCCTCTCACGATCCTTGTTCAATTATGGCCAAAGTTGAACAAGCTTTTGTGAGGGCGGATTTGAGGACTTAGCCATTATTCCGCGGCCGATATTCTCGACCGTATAAACGCTAAGTCCTAGAGCTTCCTCTCACGATCCTTGTTCAATTATGGCCAAAGTTGAACAAGCTTTTGTGAGGGGGGATTTGAGGACTTAGCCATTATTCCGCGCCTGATATTCTCGACCGTATAAACGCTAAGTCCTTGAGCTTCCTCTCACGATCCTTATTCAATTATGGCCAAAGTTGAACAAGCTTTTGTGAGGGGGGATTTGAGGACTTAGCCAATATTCCGCGCCTGATATACTCGGCCGTAAAAACGCTAAGTCCTTGAGCTTCCTCTCGCGATCCTTGTTCAATTATGGCCAAAGTTGAACAAGCTTTTATTCTTGTAAAGAGAACTTGGAGATAATAAAGTGATTCTTCTTGTGAGGAAAATTTGAGCAAGTGTGCTTTTACTTTGTGAGTGAATTCTTTGTGGCTTCGGAAGATTCCTGAGTGACCTGTGAGAGAGTTTTTGCTTTGTGAAGCTAGATTGTTGGAAGATGAGTGAGGCCCACAAAATTCAACACTTACAAGAAATGGTGAGGGCGATGGTGCATTCAGCCGGTCAAAGTATCTCATTATGGGGAGATGCCATCCTCACGGCCAATTACATTTGTAATCGGAGACTTACTTTGGTTTCCGGTGATAAAACACCATTCGAATTACTCTATGGGCGAAAACTAGCTCTCCATCATCTCCGAATTTGGGGATGTCGCGCTATGGTGTATGTGGATCAAGTGAAAAGGAAAGGGAAATTTGCGGCGAGAAGTTGGCCCGGAATTTTTGTGGGCTATAGTACGAAAGGAAATCTTTACCGTGTATTTGATCTAGTTCGTCGAATTGTGGAAGAATCCCGAAATGTCAATTTTCATGAAGACTTAAAATCGGTTATTGAGAAATCTGCGGAATTGAAGAAAAATCTTGATTTTTATGAGGTAGACGATGTTGCCAATTTCTCGGACATTGAGGATTCGGATTCGGATGAGGAGCCAGAATCCATTGTTAACATCAAGAAGGGAAAATCAAATGTTGATTCGCGTTCGGAGAAATTGGATATTGACATTGATATTCAGAGTAATGTGAGCCGAAATTCCAAAATGTCGACGGAAAGTCAAAAATCTTCAAGTTCAAATTTGAGTTTTCCAAATGTGAATGAGGAGGAACAAAATGTGGAACAAGTTCCGGCACTTAGGCGGAGTACTCGAGAGAATCGAGGAAAGAAACCGAATCGGCTTTCTTATGACAAAATTGGTGGAGAGAATTCTAATTCCCATTATTTCGTCTCCGATGCAAAGGAGACGGAATTCCTTTTATAGCAATTAATGTGCAAGAATTTGGCCGGCGATCCTCAATCATACGCGGAGGCGAGAAACTCGTGTGATTGGGAAACAAAGTGGAAGCCGGCATGGGAGAAAGAGTATAATGAAGATTGCAACGCTGATTGAGGCTACGATATTTATTTATAAAAATCGACGCAATTATGGATTTGTGGAGAGACGACCAAAATTAAAGTCGCGTGAAGTATATTTCATTACTTTTGTCTTTTGGAGTTTACGTCGACTGATTATATGGCTACGTGCCATGTGGCGAAGGCGTGAATATTTCATGGGAAAGAGTTTTCGGTTTGAAGGAGTATTTAAATTGAAAACGTCAATGACCTTTATGTTGAAGAGCGGGCAACCAGAAATACAGTTGGTTTGCTTTGTGACGATTCTCCCAATACGAGCAGTATGGCCGAAGTTGCTTCGATGATGTTTGTTACGGTTAAGTAGACGATTCTTCAATGAAGAGGAGGAATGTTACGATTCATTGAAAGAATCGTACGCACGCGGAATCGGTTCGATTTCGCGAAAGAAGAAACTGTACTTTCTAGAATGTATAGAAAGTACATTCAAGTATGTTTTCAAGAAAGTACTCTATGTTTGTTTCGCGAAACATTTGTCGTTTCGTTTCGCGTCTAGAACTTTCGTACGTCTAGTTTAGTACGATAGTACTTATAGTTTTGTCTAGTACTTTCGTTTTGGTTAATCGTTTTGCTATGTTTCAGTCCTTAGTGAGAATTAGAGTGTTCTAGTTTAATCCATTGAGAGGTGACAGATTTATAGAGGCTTCTTGGCGGCGCACGCTCACATGTGACGCCATGGAAGGTATTGTATTTAAGGGACACCATGAATGTGTGTTAAACAACAAAAAATCAAGTAAGGAATACAAGGAGTAGAGACAAGGAGATAGAGGAGCAAAATTTGTAAATTCGGGTTTTTATTAATAAAAGAAATTTCCGTTATGTCTCTTCAATGTTGATTTAATGTTTTACATTCTGAATGCTTCTGTTGCCATAATTTTTGGAAGTGCACTCAGAGTTTATTACCGATCCTTTCAATTACTGGCCAGCAGCATACATTGTCAGCGGCTTGCCATTCTCGGTCGTTTGCCAACCCTAAATACGGGAGAGCTTCCTGCAGAGCTGCCACGTCAGCATCATCAAGGAGAATGTCGCAGTCACCATAATACGCCAAAGTCGTACAGAGGAGAAGGATTGTACCAAAAAAAAAAAAGCTGGGAAGGAGCGCTATAAAGGGGGATGGGAGGAGAAGAAGATAGGAGAGAGAAAATGAGGAGGGAGAGGAGGGCGAGTGGATATTCAAATAACGAGAGAGCCAAGAAGCAGGATAGGACAAAAGAGATGCAAAAACGAGAATTGAAAGGGAAAAAAAAAGTAGGGAAAGGAGAGAATTTTTGGAGTATTCTCTTTTTGCTACGGACTCAGGGGAGTCCAGGCTACACAGGGGTGCAGTCAAATTCTCAGTTTGCCTTCTTGGGCAGAAGTGGTCGTGGCTTAAAGTGGGTTAGTTAAATACTATCTAGAGGCTTCCTATATTCTGTAGTCCAATGGAGGACACAGAATTGCAGAGGGTAGGTGGAGGTTGAAGGGGTGGAGGATGATTTCTAGTTCTGTACTTCGAATGCATTCTCGAGAAAAAATACATGGTTTGTACTATTTTGCCTTACGACTGACGGTTTTTTGCCGATTTAACTTTAAGGTTTTTTTCTTTTTTGAATTTTGTACGGACTTTTAGTACGGACTGGTAGTACGAAATTATGGTAATTGAGAGGAAAGTCAATTCCCTACTAACAACTCTTTCCAACAAATTATACCAGGGGGAGGTTGAGGGGCAGGGGAAGCTTGAGGGGAAAGGTTGTGGAAGAGACGGAGGTCGGGGGGGGGAAAGAGGGAAGGTTGGTAATATTTGGTTCTGTACTTTCTTATGCATTTTCGTATTACAACGGTTTTGTACTGTTTTATCGTACGACCAGAGGTATTTCTCGGTTGGTAACATTTTGGTTCTGTTTTCGCATTACAACGGTTTGGTACTATTTCTACGTTTTACGTACGACCAGGGGTACAATATTTTGTTGTTGAAACGAAGAGCCTGCCGTTTCGACTGTCGTCTGTGCGAACTATAACAGCTAATAAGAGTGAAGTTCCATGAGTTTATTCTGTAATTGTACGGCTAATATTATAGGATGCTACATTGTGAACGATGTTCTATCGCGCAGACTCTGTAATCCATGCCTTAGCAATTAAGAGGTACCACGTAAGTTAAAATCGGATACTGATAATAGTCAATGATTTTAACATCAACCAAAAATCTTCATTTGCGTACCATGCACGTGCGTACCAAGTCATCTTGCAACGCAACTTTTGTACTCTTTGTTGACGCAACTTTTTTACTCTTTGCTGACGCAACTTTTTTACTCTTTGTTGACGTAACTTCTCTACTTTTTGCAAACGCGTTGTCATATACCACCTCACTATTTGAAGGTTTCTGTTTTTTCACGGGACTAATGATCGTTGCCAGAAACAATGTGACAAATGGGCGCCAACAAAAATAGCGTGGCAAAAGTGCGTTAAGAGATTTTTTTGTATTTTTGGTTATATTTTTTAATATAATATAACATTTGCAAAACTTTTTGATTTCAGTTGGTTGACACTTATGCTCATTATCCAACGTGTAGCGGCTCAAATTTTTATGTAAATAGTGATGTACCTCTCGCGTTACATCACCATCGAGAGGTACATCACTATTTACACAAACTTTTGAAGCGAATATCCAACGGTCATTGTTACCTCCAATACCTTTGGAGAATATTGGCAAAGACTCTTTTCAATGTTGTTCGCTGATAGAAACAAAATAAGAAGTACGAAGTAGTACAGAGAGGTCTGAATTTCTGTAAACAACCTCATTTTTTGTCCGATGGAACTTCACCCTAACTTCAATTCACCTTTGGAACTCTTAACAACAAATAAGACACAACCGCTTGCGTGTGCCTACATGTCAACAAGTGCAATGTTCAAAAGTTTTGAATGGTGTGTACAAAACGATTTAACTTGGTAAGTTTCAAACATGTAAATATTTTGATTAGGGTATATATCCCCATTTGCCAAAGTAAGGGTTGTTTTTCGTCGTTTTCCTCAAAACTTAGCACAATACCGCTTCAATAACGACCGTACTAAAAAATTGAAATAGTAGAAGTACGGTTCAAGTCATAGTCATACTTAGAATGTACTACATGTTGTAGACTTATATTCTTTGACCCATGGCCACGTCAAGAACATCATCGTCAAAGTCTGTGTTAAAACACATTGGTGATGTGTTATGAGGTAAAGTATCACCGCTCCACAAACAATAAAACAAAAACGCACGTGTAAAAAAGTTAAAAAAAAATCAGACGATTTCATAGTACGAGGAAAAGTACAATTTTTTTTCTTTGTTCGATTGTGTCCACTACGAATTTTTTTTGCAGGGGTCTCAAGATTTCTATGCCATTTCACATCGACCGAAAAATAGACACAAAAGCAAAGAGCATCTTCTTCATCAATGAAACGGCGCAAGCTGAAGGGTGATAATATACAATATCACGTAAAGAAATGCGACGTCATAATGAATTATACATGCAACAATACAAATTATAGACGTTGACAACATTCACAAGTGTTGTCGATTTAGGGCACTTTCAGTATGATAAAGTAAGAGTGTTTCTCTATCGTTGTCCTCCAAAACTTAGAGCACAACGAGAAAATCCGCAACCGTACCAAAAAAGTGAAATTACCACGGTAAAATTTGCATCACTTTGAAACTTAAAATGTATTTCGTTTTGTCGTCTAGCGGGTTTCCACCCACTTTTGCATCCCTCCAGCTCATTTTAAAACTTCTACTTAAATCACCTCGCGAGGTGATTTACTAAAGTTTCATAATGTGAACGAATACGCAGACGTTGTCGCACGCATTGGAGGTTTTTTTTTTTTTTTTTCCGCGGGGTACAAAAAAAAAACCATTTTACGTTTCCAGCATGTCCGTACTATTTTCTTTGCATTTTTTTACGTCTAAGGGCCGTGAAGGGGTCCCAACCAACGGACGCAATTTTGTAAAAGAGAAGTTCGTGAAAGCGACTATCTATCTCTCTCTTCCAGTACCGCGTCAATCTCAAATTCTAGTAACGAAAACGAAAAAAATGGTATAAAATGAATAATCTTTAAAAAATATTCATTTTTACTATCTTTGGCGGTATTTAATGGCAAGTAGATTGAGAAAGAATGAAAAAAAAAAATCGAGAAACCATGGCGAAATTGTTTTGAATTAGTGATGTTGATGGTATCATAATTGAGCATGAAGTCAAAATGTCAAAAACCTAGACATTTACAATTTCACAAGAAACTATATGTCTACAACCGTCGTTATTTTGTAAACGTCATCAATTTTTTTTGAGTTTTGTAGTCGTCTACAATCATCACACATGATACCATCCTCGACATCTGTCAGAATGTAAAGTAACAATTTCATTGTTTTACAATAGAACGCTTTGAAAGTAATACGGAAAATCTTCCCTAAAAAGCAAAGTTGTAAGACTAAATTTTCGTTACATGGGAAAGTTCCCTTAAACAACTTCCTCAAACATAAGTTACGATTTCGTTCTTGAGCATCAAGACATTTGAAAACCGTGTACAAAACATCTTCGCTATAATACCAAGTAAGTTCGCTAAATTAGAAGTACATGGGGATATACTCTTACTCATAGTGATGTACAAGCCGAAAGGTAGAATACATTATAAAAGCCCTAAAAAATAGTTGTATACCTTATTTCGTTGAATAATAATTTTTAGGTAAGGGAACACTCTGTCGCATGTATCATTTGACACAAATTTCGAGGCGTCCGTAGAAATAAAATTCGTTCAATGCGGTAGAGTTGGTGCCGAAGGACACATGGAATCAGTACGTCAAATGATAACCGCGACCGCGCATTTCAAACGTCCGAGCATCAAACAATGGTTTTTTGTGACCACCCGGTTCTTTAAGCATAATAATTATACTAAAAGATTTGATCTCGTTAAGGGTGTCTTTATTGCGTGTACTTGAGGACTAATGGATGGGTTGTACAGTAGTATACATTCGCTGCACGAAAATCGCTATTAGCGTGAATAACATTAATGCGGCGCCCCCAAATTTTGACCCTTGAACCTAAAATGGAATTAATAATTATATTGTTTCCTTAACTATAATATATGTCTGAAATAATTAGTGTTAATAACACTATTTAATGAAAAAAAAAGTGTGGTGGAAGTATTGTGTGTCAGTCCGTACCACAAATATACGTATTGACTTAACAAAGTACATAATAAAGTTTGAAATAAATTCATCGACACTTAAAATTGCACTAGAAATTGACCGACAAAATTAAACAATAAAAACCTATTCGCACATGTTCCAATGTCGACCGTGGCCGTGTGAACACATTACACTTTTACGGCATGAGGAAAAGAACATTTTACGATAGTAATAAAACAATGGTATTGATCATGGCAATGACTATTTTGGTTGGGCACAACCACTATCGTCACCTTGTTAAAGATTGTATGTTTTAAGTACACGTTGGTACACGTAAAGTATCGTTGAGTTTAAATTTGAAAGTCAAATCACAACCGTGGTTGGGAGAATGCTCCGAAATCGGAGCATTTTCCGAATATATCCCGGTTTCGGACCATTTTATAAACCTTAATACCGATGCCGTTTTTCTAGTTTTTGGAAGAAAATGGTTCAAGTGAATTGTGTTTCTTTTTACGTCTTTCCTTGGAATAAATTTTTGAAACTCGTTTCGGTCGAGTTTCATAACTTAGTTTTTTTGGGTCGAAAAAACCCTAAAAAATGTTCCAATTTCGGAGCATTTTTTCACTTTGAACCCGAAATAATACATCTCCACGTATGATTGTGGGATCGGTACTCACGATGGCTTGTTGGGTAGGTGAGAGTTCCCTCTGATAAGAAAAAATATAATACACGGTATTCCATTTACAAAAACCTCCTAAAAGCACGTGTTTTATAACCGGGGTTTTAGCCCTTTTCCGGACCATTTTTTGTAGGGAGATCAGATAAATGTATCTCTCCCGTCCCTTGTCCGTTTGCTGCCTTCTTCATATCGGTGGATAGATAACATTGTAAGGATTACCCGAAAAATATAATAATGTACCGGTACTATATGAAAAACGACCGCAAATATCGTCGAGGAATCGCTGTTTTGCTCCATTTCCGCACCATTATTCGTAGAGAATTCATAATAATGTAACTCTCCGTTCCCTTCTCCGTTTGCTGATTTTTTTGTATCGGTGAATAGATAATAACGTAAGGTTTAAGCAAAAAATATAATATTCTACCGGTACCATACGAAAATCCACGGAAAATATCGTTGAGGAATGGCTGTTTTAGCCCATTTCCGGACCACTTTTTGTAGGGAGATCAGAAAAATGTATCTCTCCCGTCCCTTGTCCGTTTGCTGCTTTCTTTATATAGGTGGATAGATAACATTGTAAGGATTACCAAAAAGATATAATAGTATACCGGTACCATAGAAAAAACAGCCGCTAATATCGTCGAGGAATCACTGTTTTGCTCCATTTCCACACCATTATTCGTAGGGAATTCATAAAAATTCAACTCTCCCGTCCCTTCTCCGTTTGCTGCCCTATGTGTATCGTTGGACAGATAATAGTGTAAGGATTACCAAAAAAATATAAAAATATACAGGTATCATAGAAAGAAGGACTGCAATTGTCGACGAGGAATCGTTGTTTTGGTCTTTTTCCGTACCATTTTTGGAAAGAATTCAGACAATTATAACTCTCCGTCCCTTTACTTTTTCTTGCCTTCTTTAGGTCAACAGTTAGGTAATAAACTTTAATCTAACATACAAAATACATCATCGCGTCCCTTCCCTACTAAGTTACCCGCCTTTCTTTGTTCAAATTTGAGTAGCATGACGGGCAGAGTCGAAACATTTAGGCTCAAACCCCGTGGTAACGTCACCTTACAATCCGCTTTAAAACCCTCTCGAATTTTTGAAGTAAAATTGGCTATTCTTGTTCAAATTTGACTGGCATGACGGGTAGAGTCAATAGACTTAGGCGCCACCCTAGGGGTAACATCACCGTACAATCCGCTCCGTTCTCGAAAAGTTGAAGCCACATAGCGTATCCTTGTTCAAATTTGACTAGCATGACGGGCAGAGACGAAAGACTTAGGCAAGTCACCATCGATCTTACATCATTTTACAATCCGCGGCGTCCTCGATAAATTCGAAAAAAACCTACACCGTACAATCCGCTCCGTCCTCCAAATGTCGAAGTAGACTTGTGTATTCTTGTTCAAATTTCACTAGCATGACGGGCGGAGTTCAAAGACTTAGGCTCAACTCCCTAGTAACTTCACCTTAGTTATCCGCTCTAAACAATCGTAAAAAAATTGACGTTTTAGGGTGGTTTCTTGTTCAAATTTGACTAGCATGACGGGCAGAGAAGAAGACTTAGGCACAACACCATCGATCTTACATCACCCTACAATCCGCGCCGTCCTCGAAAAGTTACCCTAAAATTGTGCATTCTTGTTCAAATTTGACCAGCATGACGGGCAGAGTCGTAGGACTTAGGCTCAAAACCATCAATCTTACCTCACCATCTGATTGGTCCGTACTTCAGTAGATAGGAGTTATTAGAGAGAATCAGGACTTAGAAAATTTTGGTAGGTGGTCACCTCTCCCTTTGAGAGTTTGTACAAATTGGCATTTTTACTGCCTCATAACTTATCGCCTGGTTGGCCTTTTTCAGTGATTCTTTTTTCTACGGACTCAGGGGAGTCCAGGCTACACAGGGGTGCAGTCAAATTGTCAGTTTGCCTTCTTGGGCAGCAGTGGTTGTGGCTTGAAGTGGGTTAGTTAAATACTATCTAGAGGCTTCCTGTATTCTGTAGTCCAATGGAGGACACAGAAATGCAAAAGACTTAAGCTTAAACCCCGAGGTTACATCACTGCACACCTTGGGCCTTTCTCGATTATTTGAGGTAAAATTGTCTATTCTTGTTCAAATTTGACTAGCATAATGGCTGGAGACAGAAACCTAAGTTCGGACCCCGAGATTACGTCACCGTACAATCCGCTCCGTCCTCCAAATGTCGAAGTAAACTTGTGTATTCTTGTTCAAATTTGACTAGCATGACGGGCGGAGTCGAAAGACTTAGGCTCAATCCCCGCGGTAACTTCACCTTAGTTATCCGCTCTAAACATCCGTCGAAAATTTGACGTTTTAGGGTGGTTTCTTGGTCAAATTTGACTAGCATGACGGGCAGAGTCGAAAGACTTAGGCAAAAAACCGTCGATCTTACATCACCGTACAGTCCGCTCCGTCCTCGAAAAGTTACCCTTTAGGGTGGTTTCTTGTTCAAATTTGACTAGCATGACGGGCCGAGACGAACGACTTAGGCAAAAAACCGTCGATCTTACATCACCGAACGATCCGCGCTGTCTTTTTAAAGTTGAAGTCAAAATGTCTTATCCTTGTTCAAATTTGACTAGCATGACGTGCAAAGTCGAAAGACTTAGGCTCGAACCATCGATCTTACATCACCGTACAATCCTCGCAAACTAGTGCATCCTTGTTAAAATTTTACTAGCATAAGCACTAGAGTCGTACGACTTAGCCTACGACCGGTGGTAATTTTTTATTTTTTTTAACCGGAAATTCTTTTTTCTTCCTAACCGGAAATTCGACCCAAAAAACGGAGATTTTTTCACATATTGTATCTCTCAAGTCCCTTCTCCGTTTGCTGCTTTTTTTACTTCGTTGGATAGGTAATAACCCGTACGTTACGACAAAAATACAAAGACGCAAAAATATCATACAAAAAGCCACTGAAATCGTCAACGTTTACCCAGCTACTTTGCCAATGTTATACGCAATTTTTTTAGTTTTTACTTCACCGACTTCTACTCATTCTCTCTCGTCCCTCCCCCGTTCGCCGTTGTAAAATCCAAGTTAAATGCTGTTTCCTTGTTCGAATTTGACTAGCATAACGGGCGGATTCAAAAGACTTAGCCCACAACCGGAGGTAAAATGTATTTTTTCTAACCGGAAATTTGCACCATTTACGGATCTTTTTTCCAAATATTGTATCTCTCTGGTCCCTTCTCCGTTTGGCACGTGTTTTAGTTCGTTGGATAGATAATTAAAATTACGTGACGATAAAACTATAACACTGCCCAATAATCATACAAAAACCCACATAAAACCACCGCGATATTTACCCCAACACTTGGTGATTTTTAGGCCATTTTTTGGTTTTTAATTCACCGACTTCTTCTTCTCTCTCTCTCTCTCTCTCTCTCTCTCTCTCTCACCTCCCCCGTTGAACACCGAAAACTTCAGGTTAAATAGTGTATGCTTGTTGAAATTTGACTAGCATAACCACTGGAGTCATAAGCCTTAGCCTACGACATGAGGTACAGTCATTTTTTTCCGACCGGTTTTTTGGCCGATTAAAAGACATTTTTGAATATTTTTAGCTCTCCGATCTTTTCTCCGTTTGCTGCCGTTTTAAGGTTCGTTATATAGGTAAAAAGAAGTACATCGCGATATAAGTATATACCCGCCCGTCCGAGGTTCGTACAAAAACCCACGGAAACTGTGGATGTTTAACCGGCTACTTTGGCAATTTTTTGGGCGGGTTTATGGTTTTTAATTCGCCAACTCCTACTCTCTCTCGTCCCTCCCCACTTTTTCCTTAAAATCCTTAAGTTAAATAGTGTATCTTTGTTCGAATTTGATTGGTATATCCATTGGATTCGAAAGACATAGCCTACGATCGGAGGTATAGCATTTTTCCTAAGCGGTACTTTACCCTATTTAAAGACCTACCTACCTACCTTGAGGACCTAGGCCTTACCTATATAAAGACCTACCTTTTGGCCCAAACTTAAGTACTACCGCATCTTATTATCCGCATCCTATTATATATTACAAATCACAAAGAGTTGACGACACCCAGAATCGAACTGGGGAGCGAGAATTCTAGTTTCTCGGCCTTACCACTCGGCCATGTCGTCTGGTGTTTATATGATTAGGTTCGTTACATACAAAGCATAGCCCACAAGAACACAACCAACCAGCTTAAATAAAACGACAAATGCGCCATTCAACAAAACACAATCATAGAGTAGGATATAAGCTCGCATTGTCCATCATAATCCCTCCACTTTCCCCCCCGACACCCCGAGTTATCGCTTTTCACTTCCACACCCGCCCCCCCCCTAAAAAGCTTCCTCTAAGCCTACTCCAAGATTCCCCTACGCGCTTTCTTCATCTTCTGCCTCTTCCATTTCTATTCCTCGTCTTCTACCTTCTTTCTTTCCATCTTCCCCATCGCTCTCAACAACCACACGTCGTTTATGGGCCTTCGCCGCTCCCTTCTTTTCTTCGCTTTGGAGCACATCCTATATGTCTTGGTATTGCGAACGCGCCACGTCGGTTGCTCGCTTTCCTTTACCTTCTTTTACTTTCCCCCGACGAACCCTCTTTCTCTTTACCGGAAGTTCATTGGTTTCTCCACTTTCCTCTCCAATTTCTTTCTCAAGCGTCCCTTTTATTCCGCCTCCCTCTTTTTTTGCACCTTCCTCTTCTACTTCTTTTTCGTCGACCTCAACATCGTCCTCGTTCTTGCTAGAGGAACCTTATTCCTCAGTGTCATCGTCTATAATTCCGCTCATGTCGTCTTCCTCGTCGTCGTCCTCGTCATCGGAAGCGGACCCGTCAACACCAGCTTCTTCGTCTATAAAGTTTGATCTTTTTTGTTTTTTAGAGGCTTTTATACTTTTCGAAGGTCGTGCCTTTTTCGGAGGTTGTGCCTTTTTCGGACGTAACGGCGTGGTGTTAGAAGGTCCACCCACAGTTTGCGAAGGTACATTCGCTGCTTTTGCTGGTACATCCACGTTTTCCGAAGGACCACCCGTAGTTTGCGAAGGTACATCAGCGGTTACCAAAGTTACGCCTACGGTTTGGAAAGGTGTGCCCGCGTTTTGGGAAGGTGCATCCGCATTTTGCGAAGGTGTGTCCGCGTCTTCCGAAGGTTCACCCGGTGTTTGCCAATGTGTCTTCGCAGGTTCCGGAGGTACTGTTGTTGTTTGTTGAGGCCTAGATTTGCGCCATTTCGGGACAAAAAGCTCCTCGTTCAAGTGTCGTTGCTCGTACTTATACACCCACGGTCTTTTCATCTCCGGATACAAATGAATGTTGTACATCCCCTCCAATTGCATCGCAACAAAGAGCAACTCTTGACTCATCTCGTGCTCTTTCCCTAGAGCAAAGTTCAAGGCGTTTTTAATAGCTCCCTCTTTAACATCAAAAAGTCTCGGATCCAAACAGTTGTAGGGATCCACGTAACAAAACCCATTCTTGTCGTCGTCGAATCCCTCCACCAACAACGAAGCGTAATCGAGAGAGCCCCCACCGGGCCCGATCCACACTACATTTGCCACCAATCGATCGTAATGGTCATCGTACAACGAAGAGATACGCACGATACCTTCCTTTGACCCTGCAAACTTCTCAAAACAGGCCCTCAACACGTCCATAGCTCCGTCCCACCACGTCGCATCTTGACCCCTCTCAATCCCATCAACACTAGCGATACGCACTTTGATGGTATTCGCTAGCCACTCCTCTAATACATCGTCGTGGACTTCAAAACACCTTCCGCAAGCGGCCGTCGACGGCATGGCCTTCATACCCGCGATAGTTACTTTCAAGCCGTCTAAATCGTTCACCCCCTCACCCAAGTCCACGACACCACAAAACGAATCTTGAAAAGGACACGGGAATTGGCGAGAATGGGAAGCGACCGTTCGTTGCATTTGAATCAATCCTTCTGAAAGGGTACCGGGAAAAGGAGAGTACGACAGCGTCTCTAAATAATCGTCGATGTATCCGTTTAACCTCGGCGCCCATTCAATCTTTTACGTCATCGGAATTCCAGTACCTTCACCTTTCTCGGGCGCTATGTGACCTCTCCCTTTATTAGAGCCGCTACTAGGTTGCGCGATGAAACGTAACGCGGGGTTAAAAGATGCGTTTTTGAAGTATCTCAATAATTTAAACATGTTTAAAATTTGTTTGACGTCCGCTGTCAACCCGAAATGCTTCAAAAATTCCTTTGCCTCGTCTTCGTATTTCTGCAACCATGGAAGAAACCCAATTTTCTTCACTCGCCCGTAGTGTGCGACAACTCGGTGTTCTGTATCTTTCGCGCGCTCTCTAAGCGCCCTCTCTACACGCCATAAAAATTTACCGCCTTCATAAGCCTGATGCTCTTTAGCCACCTCCTTCCAATCTTTTGGGCTCCTCACATCCCTTCCCCTTGATAGGTCGTTCGGTCCGACCAACCATCCGTTCAAATTTTGAACGTGGCCCCTTACATCGTCTAACCCCTCCGGCTCGACATAGTCGTGAATACCTCTCTCTTCTCTAATTGCGAAAGTGTCCGCCTTCCATATAAAGAACCTGTCGAGAATGTCCGTCGGGTCTTTCGTATTACTTTCGTCCCCTTCACGAAGTACTCTATGAGGGGCTGACTTTCTACTTGGATCGTTGCTACTTTTCCGAGTTCTTTGCGACCGCGTTTGACTCGCACGTACTTGGTCATTTTCAGCATCGGTTTTTCGGGAGCATCGGTTGCCTCGCGGGGCGCTCTATTCTCAATGTTTTCGCGCGACACATGCACGTTTTCCTCCGCAGGAGAATTACCACCAGCGTTTACTTCCGGCGTCGAGTTTTCCTCCGTGTTAGGTACGCGGTCCCCTTCCGGTGCATTTTGCTTGGAGCTGGGTGGGACTCTATCTTCCGCTGCATTAGCCTCACTCGCTTGTATAACCTCCACATTTTATTCTTCGCGGCGATTGGCTTGCACTCCGTCTTCTCTACTCAGGACGTCGTTGTTATTCTTTTCTCCTTGGACTCTACCTTCGCTACGAAATTTTGAAGTTTCTCTCAATTTCTTAACTGTCTTGTCAAATAAAGCGGTAGATAGATCATCGATCTTTATGTTGAGATCGGGATCGTTTACAACTTTTTGAAAAAACAGAAATGTTGCGTCTTCAATCGAGTTACAATTTTCCGCCGATAGTAATCGATTGGCTACGCGGCGTATAAATTCTTTTTGGGAATTGTCAAAGGGGGTTCGGTGAGAGGAGGGAGGAGGGAGGGGAGGGGGAGAGGGAGAAGCATCATTAGCATTGTGAGTTGCCACAATTCACTAACTTTCTACGTTGTCAAGCTTTGCAAATTTACACTATACTTTTATCAAACACCTTTACTTCTACTTTCAAGTGCTATTTCCTTATGCCTCCAACAATCAAATCCAAGGAACTTTAACCTTAACTTTTTAACCCTCAATCAACGTTTTCGTACAACTATTACATCTACACACGCAAACACAAAAATGGTTAAAGTCGATGAACAAACACAAGGAAAAATTGAAACGAAAACCAACACAAGGTAAAGGTGAAACGAAAAGCAACACAAGGCGAACCTCAAAGGAAAAGCAACACAAGGCGAACTTGAAAGGAAAAGCAACACAAAGGGAACTTGAAAGGAAAAGCAACACAAGGCAAAATTGAAAGGTAAAACAACACAAGGGAAAATTGAAACGAAAACTAACACAAAGCAAAACTGAAACGAAAAACAGCAAAACGATTTTACTCGACCGATTTTCGCGCTAAGTCCTTGGGCGTCCCCTCACGATCCTTGTTCAATTATGGCCCAAAATTGAACAAGCTTTTGTGAGAGGGGATTTGAGGACTTAGCCATTTTTCACGGCCGATTTTACTCGGCCGATTTTCGCGCTAAGTCCTTGGGCTCCCCCTCACGATCCTTGTTCAATTATGGCCCAAAATTGAACAAGCTTTTGTGAGAGGGGATTTGAGGACTTAGCCATTTTTCACGGCCGATTTTAATTTTCGCGCTAAGTCCTTGGGCTTCCCCTCACGATCCTTGTTCAATTATGGCCCAGAATTGAACAAGCTTTTGTGAGCCCAAAGTGGGTTAAGCTAGGAGTAAACGCTGTTGAAAGTGTCCAAAACACGGTTGTAGGCATCCCATGGGGTAACAAGATCGTGAATGTGCAACTTTTATAACGGAATAACCAGCTGCGGTTTGAACCTTGGGGCAAACGCTTTCCAAGCTTGGGGCAAACGCTTTCCGTGATCTTATTTTCTTCCCTTCCCCCTTCCTCCCACACCTTATGAAAAAGGTCAAATGTGTGCGGACCTCAAATTGACAGCTCAAAATAAAGATAGAAAGTACTTAGCCAAATTTTCGATTTTCTTCTTCAATACTGAAACTTTCAAAATGGCATTCTTCGGCCGTTTTTTCGTCGATTTTGACCCGCAATAGCTCGTTGGGTAGGTATTGACCCACTCTTTGTGACCGAATTGTCACCAAATGCCATTGCCTTGGCATAATGGTTCGGCCGAACGCTTAAGCCTCGGCCAACACTTAGCCAAAATTTAGTTTTTATGGCAACGTTCACAAATTCCGGTACTTAGCCAAATTTCGAGGTTTTTTGGCTCCGCGTACACGGATTCCGGTACTTAAGCCTCAGTATGGCCTAAGACTTGTTATATGCCTCCAAAACACGGTTGTAGGCATCCCAAAGGGTAACAAGATCGTGAATGTGCAACTTTTATAACGGAATAACCATCCGCGGTTTGAAACTTGGCGAACATCCTAAGTTACACACGTTTTCCTCGCTTGGGGCAAACGCTTTCCGTGATCTTATTTTCTTCCCTTCCCCCTTCCTCCCACACCTTATGAAAAAGGTCAAATGTGCGTCGGACCGCAAATTGACAGCTCAAAATAAAGATAGAAAGTACTTAGCCAAATTTTCGATTTTCTTCTTCAATGCTGAAAATTTCAAAATGGCATATTTCGGCCGTTTTTTCGCCGATTTTGACCCACAATAGCTCGTTGGGTAGGTATTGACCCACTCTTTGTGACCGAATTGTCACCAAATGCCATTGCCTTGGCATACTGGTTCGGCCGAACGCCTAAGCATCGGCCAACACTTAGCCAAAATTTCGTTTTTTTTGGCAAAGTTTACAAATTCCGGTACTTAGCCAAATTTCGAAGTTTTTCAACTCGGCGTACACGGATTCCGGTACCTAGCCGAATTTTCAAAAAAATTGACTCGGCGTACACGGATCCCGGTACTTAGCCAAAATTTCGATTTTTTTTTCAATACTGAAAATTTCAAAATGGCATATTTCGGCCGTTTTTTCGCCGATTTTGGCCCGCCATAGGTCGTTGGGTGGGTATTAACCCACTCTTTATGACCGAATTGACACCAA
The DNA here is from genome assembly GCA_037447655.1 of Zygnema cylindricum. Lineage (NCBI taxonomy): Eukaryota > Viridiplantae > Streptophyta > Zygnematophyceae > Zygnematales > Zygnemataceae > Zygnema > Zygnema cylindricum. The sequence continues at coordinate 42,444 of JBBHKE010001755.1, forward strand.
ATGCCTTTGCCTTGGCATAATGGTTCGGCCAAACGCCTAAGCTTCTGCCTAATGCTTGGGGCAAACTCCTTCGCCTTGGCTTAACTGCGGTCTTACTTGTCCAACATGACCGCCTTGGGGCAAACGCCCTCCCAGTATTGAGGGACTCCTCCCCCTCCCAGTATTGAGGGACTCCTCGCCCTACTAAGTAAAAAAGGTCATATGTGCGTCGGACCGCAAATTGACACCTCAAAAAAAGATAGAACACTTGGCCAAATTTTGGAAGATTTTTCAATACTGCAAAATATAAAATGCTATATCTCCGACGATATTTGGTGAAATTTAGGTTATTATAGCTTTTTGGATAGGTAATTTCTTCATCTTTCCAACGAGAAATTAAAAGTTAATTTCTAAAAAATAGCGGCCGAGATATAGCATTTTATATTTTTCAGTATTGAAAAATCTTCCAAAATTTTCAATGCAGCAAAATATAAAATGCTATATCTCGGCCGGTATTTTGTGAAATTAAAGTTATTATACCTTGTTGGATTGGTAGTTTTGTCATCTTTCCAACAAGCTATAATACGTTTATTTCCACAAAATACCGGCTGAGATATAGCATTTTATATTTTGCAGTATTGAAAAATCTTCCAAAATTTTCAATACAGCAAAATGTAAAATGCTATATCTCGGCCGGTATTTAGTGGAATTTAGCTCATTATAGCTTGTTGGGTAGGTGATTATGTCATCTTTCGAACAAGTCATAGTAAGATAAATTCCACCAAATAACTGCCGAAATATGGCATTTTTCATTTTAAAGTAAAGCTCGTTTGCGCCCATACCCATTATTCTCCCTAGGGCAACTCGAAATCGAAATTAGACTAATTAAACTCGACTTTATATGTTCGAGAGTCCACGAATTGTTTCTCCGTCGTCCCTTACCCGCTTGTGGCTCGCGATAGCTCGTTCATTAGGTTTCAGCGCCTTAGGTATGGAAATATAAACTTCTTTTACTCGTACGCGACCGCGTATAAGGTATACTTGGTCAAAACATTTGTTTAGGCATCAATGTAAGCAAAGGTTTTATTTGTTTATTGACCACAAATATGTAATCTGTCCTTTTTTTTGTGCGCAGATGATTTTTGCGATAACGACCGCTAGCATATTTACCGAACGAGCCAATCAAGGGTTCAAATCCTCAAAAGAACGGTCGACATACAAATACTTAAAAAATTTATCCGAAAAATGTCGCGTAGGGCGTGTTTCGACGGGTTGGGTACCTTCGTAGCGCAACTCCGAAAATCGCATGAGTCCATAACCATTAATTTTTTTAGGACGACTCGATATTAGACTAATTAAGCTCGACTTTGTATGTTCGAGAGTGCGCGAATTGTTTCTCCGTCGTCGTTTACCCAGTTGTGGCTCGCGATAGCTCGTTCTTTAGGTTTCAGCGCCTTACGTACAGAAATATAAACTTCTTTCACTCGTACTCGACAACGTATAAGGTATACTTGGTAAAAAAAATTGTTTACGCGTCAATGTAAGCCAACGTTTTATTTGTTATTTGACCGTGCATCGACGTTCTGTCTTTTCTCTGATGCGTTAATAATATATCCAATAACAACCGCTCGAATACTTATTGAACGAACCATCAAGGGTTCAAATCCTCAAAAGGATGGTCGACAAACAAATACTTCAAAAGTTAACCCAAAAATTGTTGCGTAGACCGCGTTTCAAAAAATTCAGCGGTAAACCGCGATTCAGTGGTATGAATTTCTACAGTGATACGATTTGTCAATGCGTAATTAATCTTACATCATGTACGCATGCCAAGGGTAGAATAACTTCAAATGCAGAAAGAATGCCAGTTGATTCTACGCATTGGCCTATGTCGTTTGAGAGACTTGGACTCATGAGTTGGAATGAATCAAGCCACAACTTGAGCCTCATTTTGGCATCCTGCCATCGTTAGTCATACATTTTGCTACTGCCATTAAAGACTGGTCCATAACACGTGTGAGAAATGCTAGTGTAGGGCAAATGTTGATATGCTTGTCTAATGATGCATCTATGTTACTGCCCATATTACAACTGCTCAATAGAGCATCGCGTACATTTGGCACTAGTTTCAGGCCTCACGTTTTGCAATTAATGCCACTCAGCCCTGCCTTACAAGTCATCCAAAACCAGATGGGGTTGTTTGAACTACCCACAGGTGGCAATGTTCACGCTTAGATGGATGGATTCGTCAAACTGATGGACTTAATGTCTGTGGGATTGCTCTTGACTGATGTAAGGTCCTCGCTCTAACCAGTGGGCTTGATCCACGCAGGTGGTATTCAAACTTGAAAACTAGGATTGTTGCGATGAAACTAAGCATAGATGGATTCGACCAACTTGAGCCATGGAATCTCAACTACAAGTACGAGTTATTCAGTTTTACTCCCTTAGACGTAGGCGTTGGTGGAGACTCCTTAGTGTGGGCCATACAACTGATAACGCGCGCTCATAACTATGCGTACCAAGGCCGTGGGTTGATCAAGCACATGCATAGCAGACGGGAGTACGAGCTGCTAAGTTGCATGAGGATGCTAAGGTCAAGGCTTGAGCACTACTATTCATGCGTAAGGTAGACAGCATGCGGTTCTCTATACTACGATTGCACTCTTAGCTGTATGATTCACGCTGCATGTTCAGGCAAGGTGATCGATTTTACTGTCCAGTTCTCGACACATACGAGGAGCATAGTCACGGACATCAGTGTGGAAGATCTCATGTTTGACTAGACATGACTAATCCTACAACATAAGCCCGTGTGACAAAATGCATGAATGATCTTATGCTCAAATTTTACTACATTGACGAATCATACAAGTTCAAGTAACACAACCTCATTAATATCTAAACACAAAACCATCACACAACAACCACAAGGTATGGATGCCAAAGTGATAGAGTTAATATCTCATCTAACAAATAACTGTTATGCATTAGTAGACCCAGCCCAGTCTGATGAACCAATCAACCAGCTAGGCATGTGTCTACGCAGGCACGAGCTGAATATACTGCTCACATCTCCAGCTGTTGACTCTAGCCACATAGAGGACATGTGGGCTAAGCTGCCTCGGTGTTATGCAGGTATGCCTAAATACTTGCTTGTAGTTGTCATGCTGTCGTGCAATGGGTATCAATTCAAAGCTTTTAACATCAGGTGGCCCCAAGCAGATGATACAAACATGACAGCGTTATCGAGAGTCGTAACCAAGATTGCAAACAAGTCATGGTTCCCTGAAGAGATCAAGGAGATCATTGTCATACCCCATCTCGTCGGACATTTTTTTTGTTTATATTTAGGGTTAAGGACGGGCACCCGCCAAACTAATTCGTAATTGTGTGTTATTTGGGTTTTGCAAGTTGTACATACCTACATTGAGCGCTCGCGTCGACCGTATATATTAACATTGTCGTACGTGTCGACCGTATATATTTATTTTTCACGTAATTTCTGTCGACGAAGTTGACCATACATACTTACATTTCACGCAATTCTCGCGACAACGGCCGTACTTTATTTTTTTTTGTGGCAGATTTTGGCGTGAAGCGACAAATGATTCTAAGGAAGTATTCTGCGACATATGATTTCGGAATGTCGGTGACACGAAGTACGATTTCGAACATTAATGATGCGACGTACAATTTTGAAAGATTGTGACGTGACGTATGATTTCAAAACCTAGGCGACCCGACGTGACGTATGATTTCAAAACATAGGCGACCCGACGTGCGATTTCGAAATGTTGGCGACGCACACTTATTGGTTGTATTTTAAGTCTAAACTCATGTAGGTTTACGCATTTATATGTAGTTAGGAAACGTTTTAATCCGCGGATTGTGAATTTTGTAACGTAGACATATGGTTCTGGTCTTTTATTGGTTAGGACCGAAACTTGGCGCCGATTGTACAGTTAAATACTCTCACGCTATTGGTTAATTAGAAATGTCAGAAATTAGTACTTTGGTTGTTTCGTTGTTACTTAGGCTATTGCTTTAGGTTTTGTACTCTCATAATTTGAAAGTACAAGAATTGGTCGAAAAGGACTTAGATCTTTTTGTTTTTTCCCCTTATCTTTTTCATTAGTCAAATTGTCAATTTTTTCCCTGCAATGTTTTTTTTGACTTAGTTTGTTCAACAGTTAGTTTTTCTCTTTCCTCATTATATTTTTATTCTAAGCCTTACAAGTTAATTTACTCGGTTTCCGTCGAAATTTGCAGGGTTTCCCTTCAACAACCTATTTTAGTGTGGATTTTGTCTACTTTTTCAAGTTGTTTTCGAACTTTTGTGGATGCCTTTTGTGAATTAATGTTTGACTATTTATTGTCTAATTTTCGTTGCCTTGATTAGAGTTTGTTTTTGGTTTGTTAGAATCCTGTTATCTCGGATTCTCTATAGCTTCCAATTGCTTGTTTTCTATTATCATTTTTTGCAATTGGTTGTTAGTGTGTGAAAATCTGGTTTTCCTCAAATTTTGTGAAGATTTTTAACGTTGTTTTTTTATATTTTTTCTTGCTATTTTTACTTGTTTCTTAAAATTCGGTTTTTTCGAATTCTCCACATTTTTCCATTGCTTGTTTTGTTGTTGTAATTTTTTGCAATCGGTGGGCTAAGATCTGGTTATCTCAATTCCTCCACAGATTTTTATTGTTGTTTTCTTGCATTTTTTTGGTTTTGTATTCTTTATTCAAAATCCTAGATCTAACTCTTATAAGGAATACGCCCAAACCATGGAGCTTAATGGCTACCCATCGGCTTAGTATTTATATACTCTCAAATTATACGTTTACTAACTTTAGCTCGCGCTACGGAGTCGGTTCTTGGAATCACTAAAGATCCCTTTGTATTTCGGTTTCAAACAGAAACCGAAACTGAATTTTCTGAAATTTCCTCACAAGCACTTATTACTAAGTGTAGCTATTACAAATGTTTGGTGGCCAGAACGTTATATTTCAGTTCGGTGGCGGTGTAGATATGCATGTCTAAACATTCTCTTACAAACCTAATCAGTTTCCTGAGCGGAAGATTTGCCTTCCACTTTTTTCGACACCGAAACTGTTGCCTATCATAGCTCATTTAGCTAGAACACTTTTGGCTTATGTTGGTATTGGTTATACGAACACCCCTCTTCATCTTTTCCAGATCGTCAAGATCGTTGCTAATATGATGTTGAGTTTACAAGATGCATATTCCACAACTATTCAAGAACTCGCCCAAAATAATGCTTCACGTTCTTTACCATATTTTTTCACAGAATTTTGATTCCATGTGAATGCTAGTTCTACCGGAGACTTCTGATTCGCGTCTTCGAGAGCTTCCGATTATTTAGGCTAGTTTTTTTTCAAGCTTAGAAGTTGGGGGAATAAATGGATCTCTCTTTCGGCTGCCCACCCTTTTGAACCTGTTATTTTTTTTTCATGTTGTCATGTTTATTTTTGCTTTGTAATATAATTATTTTGCTTGAGGATTTTCATTGCTCGTTTGTTCCACCTTTTCGGTACAGCTGGTTGGGTTACATGTTTTTTTGGTTCGATTCGACAGATGCACGCTATCATAGGTGGCAAAATTCATATTCGTTTTATGACTAGCATTGATGTTTCATCTGTGACTAAGTCTGTATCCATAGCTACCATAGTGGACCAGGAGCCCAAGGGTATAGGTTAGGAAAACTCGCAACTGCTGAACGCGCTTCACGACATCTGTGTTTTTGTTGACTCAGAGCAGAGTGGTGGCTTTGCAGTTAGGTCCACAACAAGCTCATTGGTTTTTGACATCATGGCTGTGATTTACCTAGCATTTGGCAGTCGCACAGATGGCCTAGATGAGTAAACAGTATGTCCAAACGATGCTTGTGCCCACACATGTTGCCAAGCCATACGTACATACAGTAGAGGAGTTATATGCCAAACGGCACTATTTTCCACATTGCCCCCCATCTCTATTGCACGCACGCAGATAGTTGAGCAAGAGAATCCCATGCAAGCGATCATTGACCAACTGATTGAACAAAGCTATGTGGGAGTCTTAAGTAATGGCGCAAATGGACTCGATAGCACAAGTAGTAGTAACATCCTCATGAGTACATTTAGTGCAATGTCACACTCGTCTACGTTCTAACGGTTGAAGGCAAGTGTAGATTCGACACTGCTATCCGTTAGAATGATCGAGACTTAGGTCAAACACATAGGCGTTTAGATCACATGTGTAACCTCTTTTCTGTCACGATTGGCTGATGTCAACTCCGCAGCATTCGTAGACAATAGGCAGCAGACGTAGGAGGTACTGGTCAACCATTGGGCTTTAGTGCTAGACAAGCCCATGAGTCTGTCTCGCAATGAGTGGCCCATGCAAGAGGCTCTGCTTGAATACTTTGAAAGTATCTTCAATTCACCCTTGCATGTGTTTAGGTTTGCAAGCGGGATATTTTCACTAAAATTTAACGATAACAAACGGTTCCGAAATTTATTTGAGTATACGGGAACCACTATTTTGCACAAATAACACCCGTCGTCCAAAGAAAAGAGTTGAAAGCTATTCAACGTATCGCTATATTGGAGTACGACGGAGGTTGGTTCCCATATCGCGGACCAAGAATCACAAATAAAATCGGAATGGCTTCGATTGCACACCACGCTGAGGTAAAGTCGTTTCTAACAACTCAAATATATGATTGTTTATATGTTATTCTACTTGTTGCGTGGATAATAGGTATGGACGAACAATGGGTATAGCCGCAATAGGCTTTACTTTAAGATTTGTCAATACAACAAAATGTAAAATTCTATATCTCGGTCGGTATTTGGTGGAATTAAGCTTACTATAGTATTTGGTGGAATTAAAGTTACTATATCTTGTTCGAAAGATGACAAAATCACCTACTCCACAAGCTATGATAAACTCAATTCCACCAAATACTGGCTGAGGTATAGCATTTTAAATTTTGTTGTAATGAAAAATATGAATAATTTGTTGTAATACTGCAAAATGTGAAATTCTATATCTCAGCCACTATTTAGTGGAATTTAGCTTATTATAGCTTGTTGGAAAGATGACAAAATCATCTACCCAAAAAGCAATAATAAGCTAATTTCCACAAAATTTCCAAAAAATCCCGGTTGAGATATGGCCTTTTATATTTTGTTGTATTGAAAAATTTGGAAGATAAGAAAAATAAAATTGAACCAAAGAGAAAAAAAAGTTGGAGAAAACGTAGAAGATGAGATAATCGACAAAGAGTTTGACAATGTCCGTAAAGATAGGGGATCAGAAGAAAATGAACAAAAAAAGGAAGAAGATTTAGATTCTTTACCAAGTTCTTATAAAAAAAGAGGAAAATGACGCCAAAAGAAAGCTCGAAAATGAAAAAAACCACGGCCCGCGCTGTTTTTTTTAATCGATGATGAGGAGTCAGAGTTATCAAATACGGACGACGATTTCGAAAGATAAGACGATATCCAATCAATAAGCGAGAGTGAGGGTGAAAAAGACGAAAAACCGTGGGAAAAAACTGAAGAGGTGGAAAACGAAACAGAGACGCCGAGCAACGCACGAGAACTGAAAAACATCAACCCTTAGTTGTTGCCTTACCATTATTTAAGTAGGAAAATCACAGGCAACATCTTGAAAAAGTTCGATTAAAAATAGCGTTATGAAGACGTGGAACGTCGGTTGGACGTGCGACCGGAAACGGAGGAGGGGCACATTTTGGAAATTGATAGATGAAGATGTTACGCGCAAACGCATGCGGAAATATTTTTTGCGTTGACTGTCAAGCTCGAGTGGCTTTTCAGGCACCCATTTTTATTACATAGGATTTCGGTACCCTTCTTACCCGTACTGTTCTCAGATTACGGAGAAGCAAGCACAACCAGCCGGAAAGATTATAGTATTTTTTTTTCGGAAGAAGACGCACTTTATTTCGTGCCTAACGGAGGTCGGACGACAAAGTTCTACCATCTGAAAGATCAGAGTTCCGTTACATAACACTAGCTTCCACCAGCCCTAGTGGGGTGTACATTGTGGATTGCCACCTAGACTTCCGAACTGTAATCTAGATTATGTTTTGCTTCCTGAAGAATTGATTCAATTAATCGGCTAATACATTAAGTCAAAGTTTGGCACCCGTGACCTTACAATGCTGTCTTTCTACAACAAATAATAACCATCTGGTAGTCAGGTCCTTTGCTCCAAGTGTAGTACACATTATTTTGTCTTATGTCAGTTCGGTTCCCGTTGCTGGCCGCTTATTGGCTAATAGCGTAGGTTTGACTTTTCGACTTGAAACTGGACAAGCTTTTATTGTATAAGGCACTTGGGGCCGAAGGAGACAGGTTGCTTTTTAGTACTGTCTCCTGTGAAAACCCTCAGAAAATCCAACAAACTTTTTTTTGGAAGAATCTTTGTTTTGTTTGACTCTATTACCATTTTTGATTTGGATCTGTCCATTGTGGGAATCATAGTTCGGGATGGTAGTTGGCACTATCGTCCCTTTGAGTGATTTTTGGATCTTTCGCTGCTTGAAACTGTGAAGAGTCTGGTCGGTTTGAACTGCGGACACCGAGGGTTGGAGGAGTACCATACCTATTTACACTACCATCGGGAGAGAGTTCGCCCTGGTCTCTTTGTTCTCGTAAATTGCCGGGGTATGTTAAGCATGCTTCGCCATCTTTTATATCTTCCATCTTACATTTTATTTTCTGTGGTCAAAGTGATATTGTTAAATCTGAAACAGCCATTCCTATTTATTTCTATGTATCCACGTGGTAGTGCATTTATATATTCGTTTGTAGTTTCTTTAGCTTTGGCGTGAACTGCCCGAGTAAAATTGCCACTTCTTTGTATCGAAACAGTGGGTTTTGAGGGAAAAATTCCATAGATTTCCCGTGAATAAGTGGAATTGGAGGACCGACCCGATTACTGAGAACCCAAATCCCTTTCTCTGGCCTAATGGGAAAGGAAGGGGGAAAAGAGATCTTTTCACTCCCCCCATGCATTTTCTCTTACTCCCGGTTCCGGTGCCTCTCTTATCTTTGCATGCATATCTATGGGAAGGATGGGGGGTTAGCAAGGGGCATGATCATTATTTTCGGAAGCCTTTCGCACTTGGGGGGAGAGAGGGGGGTTCTTTGCAAGAATCCAATGCCAACTACCCCGGGCTGTGGGCTTTTCCCTGAGGATTCTCGAGCACGCTCGACATGACGCGAATGCAACTTTAAGAGAATTTTGTGGAAGAATGCAACTTAAACAGTGAACGTAAATACGCACGTAAGGTGGCGACTTACGAGATTAAATTGGGACACAAGAAACCTCGTCCATAAAAAAACATTTAAATAGGTGAATTTTTTGGTTTTTCTTGCATCTTATTTTGTAACGCAATCGACCGATCCTCTCTCGACTCGAAAACATTTCAGAAAAAGCACAAACAGCGGCATTAAGTATAGAAACCGCGGTAAAATTATGACCGATGAACGATTCTTCAAAATAAGAAAAAAACCTTTATAGGCGATCTAACGAATTTACACCGTCGAAGAAAGAAGATTCAGAGCCCTATGCGCTTTGGAAAGAGAGAGTTATTAATTTTTTTTCAAAATTGATAGGAAACTTTATTATTTGTTTTTAATGGCTTTGTGTTCTAACCCCCAACAAAGAGTTGTATTTTTTGTGGCAGAAAAAGTTCAACCGTTAATTTCGGAGCACACACAACTTTTTTGAAGTATTACCGACCAAGAATGTATCCAAGTTTGGACAAGAGATAGATCACGAACAATAACAAGTTCAATCGGATCAACCGGTATTTTTTGAACAAGCACAAATCAAAACACGGAATTCAACATTTTTCTTCGAAACACGCGAACATGTCACACCAATTAACTTTCCAGATAGACACCAAAATCGGGCAATTCAGTCAAACTGGAGCACGACTACTCACGTCGCATTTCACGGGTGCGAAAAAATTAAATATGTTGCGAGAAGCTCAAAGATTGAGGAAATAAGTAAACGAATTAGCTAAAAAAATGCAAACTGTGAAATAAATGCTTTCCAATGTAACCATATCAAAGTTAGATGATGACAAAGAAACATGTGGCTATTGAGGTGGCCGCTGCGGCGGAAGTTGTATTGAAAAGGACGATTTAGATATATAAATATATGAAAACGAAAATAAGAAATCATAATTTTTATGATTCGAGGGGAAATCCGCAACAAAATGTATGAGGAATCGTGTGGCATGCCAATTATTTTTATTCTTGCATCGGTGGTCAAAAAAGAAAAGTCAGAGCTTGTCGTATCGATGGCGGTCGAAGATTTGCATCATTTTATCGCTTAGAATAGCGATTGTGGACCCTAGTGTACGAATTCAATCGTGAAATATTTCACTACGCGCACGTTGATTTGGTAACCAACCACATTATCGTAGAACCTGAAGAGAATGTCATAGCTGGCGCAACTCCGTGTAGTTTTCGTTTGGCTGGTTTCGTTAATAATTACGCATTGGCCCAACCGAAAACGACCAACGTAGAGGCGATAGCAGCTCTTTGGCCGTATAAATCTCGCAAGCCAGAACGAGGTTACGTCACGAACAAAAGGCCTAACACTAAAAAAACCTCATCTTTGGACGCTTTAAAAAATAGGTACAAATAGTGGATGCAAACAGAAAAAAAAACAGGACACCGAGGTGAAAACTATGTTGTAGAAAGAGCACAACGTAGATGCTTTGAAAGAAAAAATAGCAAATTTGAGAAAACGAAATTCGAAAGGTCATTTTGACGATATCGATTTAAGAGTAATGACGCAAAAACTAGGTAGCGTCATCTTTCTATTGAAATTTGACGAAAACAAACGGTTCTCGGAATTTGTTCGATTATACGAGAACCACGACTTTGCACAAATAAAACTCGTCGTCCAAAAAAAGAGTTAGAAGCTATTCATCCTATCGTCGTATTCGAGTACAATGGAGTTTCGTTCCCATATCGCGGACTTAGAATCACAGATAACATTGGAATACCTTCGATTTTACGCCACGCTGAGGTTAGATCGTTTCTAAAAACTTATAGTTATAGTTATTTGCATGATATTCTACTTGTTGCGTGAAAATACTGATGTCAATTTGGTACGTGGACGTTAGTGCATTCATGTTTGGACGCAAATGATCACGAAGCTCGTATGTAAACCATGGCGAAAAAGAAAAATAAAATTGAACAAAAAAGATAAAAAAATGGAGAAAACCTAGAAGATGAAACAATCGACAATGAGTTTGACGATGTCTGTAAAGATAGTGGATTGGAAGAAGAGGAAGAAGAGAGAGAAAAAGATTCATAATTTTGCCAAGTCCTCAAAAAAAAAAAAAAAAAAAATGACGGCCAAAGAATGCTCGAAAAAAGAAGAAAAACTATTGCTTGCGCCATCTTTTGCTGTCGATGATGAAGAGTCAGAGTTTTCGAATACGAACGACGATTTTGAAAAATAGGACGATACCTAATCCGCGAGCGAGGGTGAGAGTGAAAAAGACGAAAAATGTGGGAAGAAACTAAAGAGGTGGAACAAAAAACGGAGACCCCAAGCAACGCACGTGAATTGAAAAACATTGACCATTGGTTGTTGCATTACCATTATCTAAGTAGGAAAATCACATGGAACATCTTGAAAATGTTCGATCAAAAATAGCTTTGTAAAGACGTCGAACGTCGGTTGAACATGCGACCCGAAACGGAGGAGGAGCAGATTTTGGAAATGGACAGATGGAGATGTAACGCGCAAACACATGCGGAAATATTTTTTGCGTTGACGCAGATGCAATTTTGGGAGAATTTTGTGGAATAATGCAACTTTTACGGTGAAGGTAAATACGCATGTACAGTGGGGGCTTACGAGATAAAATTAAAACACAAGAAACCTCGTTTGTGGAAAAAAATTTCAATAGGTGAATTTTTTGTTTTTTTGTGCATCTTAATTTGTAACGCAATCGACCGATCCTCTCCCGACTCGAAAACATTTCGGAAAGGCATTAACGGCAGCCTTAAGTATCGTAACCGCGGTAAAATTATGACTGCTAAACGATTCTTCAAAATAAAAGAAAACCTTCACATGCGATATAACGAATTTAGACCGTCGAAGACAGAGGATCCGGAGACGTGGGCGCTTTAGAAGGTGAGAGTTACTAATTTTTTTTCAAAATTGATGGGAAACTTTATTTTTTGTCTTCAATGGCTTTGTGTTCTAACCCCCAACAAAGAGTTGTATTTTTTGTGGCAGAAAAGTTCAACCGTTAATTTCGGAACACAATACATTTTTTTTTAAGTATTACTGACCAAAATTGTATCTAAGTTTGGACGACAGATGGATCTCGAACAACAACAAGTTCAATCCGATCAAGCGCTATTTTTTGAAAAGGCCCAAATAAAAACACAAAATTCAGCAATTTTTTTTTAATAACGCGAACACGTCATACCAATTAACTTTCGAGATAGACACCAAATGCGGGCAATTCAGTCAATCTGGAGCATGACTACTCACGTCACATTTCACGGGTGCGAAAAAATTAGATATGTTGCGAGAAGCACAAAGATTGAGGAAAGAAGTAAACTAAGTAGCTAAGAAAATGTAAATAAAAAAAAATGCCTTCCTATGTAGACATATCAAACTTAGGTGTTGAAAAATAACATGTGGCTATTGAGGTGGCCGCTGCGGCGACAGTTGTATTGAAAATGACGATTTAGACATATATATATATATATAAAAAATGGAATAACAAATCATGATTTTTATGATTGGAGGGAAAATCTGCAGCAAAATGAGTGAGGAATTGTTTGGCATGAAACCCATTTTTATTCTTGCGTCGGTGGTCAAGAGGAAAAAGCTTGTCGTATCGCGCCGAAAATTTGCCTCATTTTATCGCTCAGAACAGCGATTATAGACCCTACTTTATGAATTCAATCGCGAAATATTTCACTTTGCGCACGTTGATTTGGTAACTAACCACATTATCAGACAACCTAGAGAGAATGTCATAGCTGGCGGAACTCCGTGTAGTTTTCGTTTGGGTGGTTTAGTTTATAATTACGCATCGGCCCAATCGAAGACGACCAATGAAGAGGCGATCGCAACTCTTTGGCCGTATAAATCACGTTAGCCAGAACGAGGTTACGCCACGAACAAAGGGCCTAACACTAAAAAAACCTCGTCTTTGGACGCTCTAAAAAACAAGTACAAACAGTTGATGCGAACAGAAAAAAAACGGGACCTCGAGGTGAAAGCTATGTTGAAGAAAAAGCCCAACGTAGATGCTTTGAAAGAAAAAATAGCAAATGTGAGAAAACAAAATTCAAAGGGTCAATTTGACGATGTCGATTTAAGAGTGATGACGCTAAAACTAGGTAGCGTCATCTTTTTATTGAAATTTGACAATTACAAACGGTTCCAGGAATTTGTTCGAGTATACGAGAACCACGACTTGCACAAATAAAACCCGTCGTCCAAAGAAAAAAGTTGGAAGCTATTCAACTTATCGTCATATTCAAATACAATGGAGTTTCGTTCCCATATCGCGGACTTAGAATCACAAATAACACTGGAATACCTTCGATTTTACGCCACGCTGAGGTTAGATCGTTTCTAAAAACTTATAGTTATAGTTATTTGCATGATATTCTACTTGTTGCGTGAAAATACTGATGTCAATTTGGTACGTGGACATTAGTGCATTCATGTTTGGACGCAAATGATCACAAAGCTCGTACGTAAACCATGGCGAAAAAGAAAAAGAAAATTGAACCAAATAGATAAAAAAATTGGAGAAAACGAAGAATATCAAGCAATCAACAAAGAATATGACGATGTCTGTAAAAATAGGGGATTGGAAGAAGAGGAAAAAAAGAGAAAAATATTTATAATTTTACCATTTTTTTATAAAAAAGACGAAAATGACGGCCAAAAAAAGCTCGAAAAAAAAAAAACTATGGCTTGCGCTATCTTTTGCTGTCGATGATGAGAAGTCGGAGTTGTCGAATACGAACGACGATTTCGAAAGATATAACAATATCTAATCCGCGAGCGAAAGTGAAAGTGAAAAAGATGAAGAAAAGTGGGAAGGAACCAAAGAGGTGGAACAGGAAACGGAGACGCTGAGCAACGTATGGAAAGTGAAAAATATTGTCTATTGGTTGTTGCACTACCATTATCTAAGTAGGAAAATCACATGGAAACAACTTGAAATGGTTCGATCAAAAAGGGCGTTGTGAAGTCGTGAAACGTCGGTTAGACATGCGACTCGAAACAGGAGAGGAGGGGCAAATTTTGAAAATAAACAGATGAATACGTAGCGTGCAAACGATCGCAGGAAAAATTTTTGCTTTGACGAGGATGCAATTTTGGGAGAATTTTTTGGAAGAATGCAACTTGTACGATAAAGCTTAATGCGCACATAAAGTGACCGCTTACGAGATGAAGTTGAAAGACACGAAACCTCGTCCGTGGAAAAATATTTCAATGGGTGAGTTATTTGCGTTTTAGTGCATATTAATTTGTAACGCAATCAACCGATCTTCTTCGAACTCGAAAATATTTCGGAAAGGCATTAACGGCGGTCTCAAAAGCGAAAAACCGCTGTAAAATCATAAACGAGGAAAGATTTTTCAAATAAAGAAAAATCTTCACGGCGATCCAACAAATTTAGACCGTCAAGTACAGAAGATCCAAAGACCTAGGCGCTTTGGCAAGTGAGAGTTACCATATTTATCTCAAAATTGATGGGAAACTTTGTATTGTTTAAGTTTTGTCTTCAAAGGTTTCGTGTTCTAACCCCCAACAAAGATTTGTACCTTTTGCGGCGGAAAGGATTAATCATTAATTTCGAAGCACAAAACGTTTTTTTTTAAATACTACCGACCAATAACGTATCTAAGTTTGGACGAGAGATGGAATCCCGGACAACAACAAGTTCAATCCGATCCAACGGTATTTTTTGAACAAGCCTAAATCGAAGCACGAAATTCAGCAATTTTTTTTGAACGACGCAAACACGTTTTGCCAGCTGACTTTCGAAATAGACACCAAAAGCGGACAATTCATTCGAATTGGCGCTCGACCGCGCGTCGTGCGAGCATTCTGTGTTACAGTCGAAACCGAAAGTATGGTGGTTATGATGGATAAGATGTACACGACAGTGCTTACATTCCGCTGGTTAAAAACCGTAAAGAGATAGGGAGCGTTGGGAACGATGATGGTGCGAAAACGGAACGAGAAGAGGAAAAACGCTAGCAAGTTAGGACCTTCGAACGAAAAGTGGATAAACATGTTAAAAAAATAACAGACGACAAAAAAAAAAAGGTTCCAAAGTTAGGAGATTCGAGTTTTGAGTTGTGCCATCAAGAACCGGTGGTGGCCTGCGCTCTGGTCGGCAAAGTGAACGCCATGCTTTCGGTGTTGATATTGTCAACTAGTTTTTAACGTTAGCAACAAAATGGCGGAAAGTCGAAAAAGCGGCTGAATCGACACATCAGAGTATATGACGATGTACCACCGGTAAAAAAACGGGGTCGACAAATTTAATCGCGCTTACATAGAAGGGGCTAAGCTCCAAAAGACGTCTTTGCATCGTCGATGGTGATTGAAGCTGTTTACGACGCTGCTCAAAGGTAAGATGACTAACTCTTAGATTTTATACAACTTGTTGCACGAAGAGACAGAAAGGCACATCACAAATGAAGGTTTTTTAGATAAGATCCAAAAAGAACTATTAGAACGTAAAGTTGTGGGAGAATACGGGTACAAGATGGTGTACGCGGGTTCTTCAGAGGTGAGAGAAAATCATGAGATGATGTCGTTGCGCAACATTTTGAAATTCGCTAAACGTAAACCGAAATCGAGGTTAGATTTACGCGCGGATTGCGTCGAGTGTGACTTTGCACATCTTAACGATCTCGTGTGTTTGAACAAGCAGTACAGCGCGATCGAGAGGAAACAGAAAAATAGAATTATGTCCAGAAAACATCAGACGCAATACGAGTGCAAACAATGCGAATTACGCTCATGTTTCATGGTGTGTTTCGAAAAACACTATGAAGTTGGACGAAAGAAAAAAAAAAAACGTAAAAAATGTTCAAAAAAGTAAGCGGGTTCGAACAAAAGTCAACCGATTTGGGGGATGAAGATAAGATAAAGGTTGGCGGTCGGTGTGTATAACATGTTTTCATTGGATGTGGTCGATATAAAAAGAAAACATTATGATTTGTACAAAACAAACTTGTAAATCGTGATTAAAATTTTGAAATAAAATTGTGATGGTTAATATTGTTAACCTTAATGATATTTTGTGGAAAATAAAGACGATGTTATAAAACTGAATGATTTTTTTGATAATTTGTAGGAATGCACAATGGTTATCATGTCAACGGGTGAAAAAATTAATTGGTAACCCGTGTACGCCTAATTACCAAAAAAAAAAGAATTTGGCTAACTGTTCGCATTTTTTTGGTTTGAAGGGTCGTACGAAAATAAATGATATTGAGGAGGTGCAGACGTATACGTTTTTTCGAGTTGCGAAACAAATGTACCCTAACCGTCGAATCGCAGACTGCGCAACATTTTTCAAATTAAATTTTTTAATATTTTTATGTCGATCGTTTTTTTGAGAATTTAAACCCTTGATGGCTCGTTCGTTAGATATTCGAGAGCTCGTTATCGCAAAAATCATCATCATCCAAAGCATCGAGAATAAGGTGTCCCAAGGGTCGATCATGAAAAGGACCATGTACTTGATAGTCAAACGTCGACGCAAAAAAACGAATATCTACCAACGATCCAAATAGAAGGTAAGCCCTTCCCAAAGTACTTCGCGAAGGGAAAGGACCAAATACGATAGACCCGGAGGTCATCATCAACAGGTTTTTAATATGGAAGGCGGACATTTTCGCAATTAGAGAAACGAGTGGTATTTTCAACTATGTTGAGCCAGAGAGGTCTGAAATTGTAAAGGGCCACGTTCAAAATTTGAACGGATGGTTGGTCGGACCGAACGACCCATCAAACGGAAGCGATGTGAGGAGGCTAAAAGATTCGAATGAGATGGCGAAAGAGCATTGGACTTATGAAGGCGTGAAACTCTCATGGCGTGTAGAAAAAGCGTTTACAGAGCGCGCAAAAGTTATAAAATACTAAGTTGTCAGACACTATAGGCGAGTGAAGAAAATAGGGTTCTTCCCATAGTTGCTAAAATATAGAGACGACGCAAAGATTTTTTTGAAGTAATTCGGGTAAACGACGAACGTGAAGCATACTTTAGGTATGTTGAAGTTATTGAGATACTTCAAAAACACGTTTTTCAACCCCGCTTTACGATTTATCACGCAGTATAACAACGACACTATCAACGGGAGAGGTCACATAGCGCTCGACAAAAGCGAAGACACGGAAATCCCGATGACTACAAAATTCAATGGTCATCGAGATTAAACGGATACGTGGGTGATTATTTACAAACATTTTTGTACTCTCAAACATTGATTCAAATGCAACGTACGATCGCCTCCCATTCTCGCCAATTCCCTTATCGTTTTTAAGGTTCTTTTGTGGTATTGTGGACATCGATGAAAGAATGAACGATTTAGACGGATTGAAAGTGACTATCGCGGGTAAATAGGCGATGTCGTCGAAATCTACTTGCGAAAGGTGTCTCGAGATTCACGACAAGGTACTGAGGGAGTGGTTAAAGGACACCATCGAAGTGCGTATTGGTGATGTCGATAGGATTGAGTAGGGACAAGATGAGAAGTGGTGAGACAATGCAATGGGCGTGTTGAAGGCGATTTTAGACAAGTTTGCAAAGTTAACAAAAATCATCGTGCGAATCTGTCCGTTGTACAGCGACCATTACGATCGTTTGGTGGCAAATGTAGTGTGGATCAAGCCCAACGGAGGCCTTTTCAAACACATTCTCTTGTTGGTGGAGGGATTGAAATGTGATAAGAATGCGTTTTGTTACGTCAATCCATACAAATGTTTGGATCCGAGCTTAGGGATGTTCAAGAATGAGCTATTAAAAACGACGTAGACTTAACTTCGAATAAGGAATACGAGTTCTGCGAAAAAAAAAAAAAAATTGCGATGCAATTAGAGGGGATGTACAATATCTATTTGTATCAAGGGTTGAAAAGACCATGGGTATATAAATACGAGCACAACACTTGAAAAAATAGGTTTTTGTTCCGAAATGGCTCCAATCTAGGTATCAGCGAATAACAGTGATACCTTCAAACTCCGCGGAGATTTTTTCGCAAACTGCGCATGTACCTCTGAAGACTAAGGAGATACTTTCGAAAACAGCGGGTCTAACTCAGAAAACCGCAGATGTACCTTCGCAAACTGCGGGTGTACTTTCGAAAATGGCGGATGTAGCTTTTAACACCAAGACAATACCTTTAAAAAATGCACAACGCTCGAAAAGTAAGAAAGCCCATCAAAAACAAAAAAATGCCAAAATTTATAGACGAAGAAGCTGGTGTGGATAGGTCCGCTTCCGAGGACAAGGACGACGAAGAGGACGAAGACATGGGCGGATTTACAAAACAACGAAGTCGAGGTAGATGGGTCCACAAGCAAGAAAGAAACGATGACGAAGATGAGGTCGAAAAAAAGAAAGTAGAAGAAGATGAGTCAAAAAAAGCAAAATACTTTTTATACGGTAAAAAAGGCAAAAACGGGAGAAAATGCGGAATATAAAAACACTTGAGAAAGAAATCGGAGATGAAAGAAGAAGAATGAATGATCAACAGGTAAAAAAAAAAGGATTTACATCGGGATAGTAATAAAAAGTAAATGAAACCAAGAAATAGACATGGCGGGTTCGTAATACCATAGCCCAGAGGGGGTTCTCCAAAACGAAGATATGGAAGGAGCAACAAAGCCAATTAAACGACGGTTGGTTATTGAAAGTGATGGAGAAAGAGGAGATGAAGACGGTAGACAAGGAATAGAAATAGATGAGAAAGTAACCGAAAAAAGTTCGTGGAGGAATTTTGAAGTAAGCTTAGAGGAAGCTTTTGAGGGGAGAAAGCTGGGTGTGTAAGTTAAAACGTAGTAAGATAACTCGAGGAGTGCAAGATAAAAGTGTAAAGATTATGATACACAATGAGGGCTTATATCCTACTTTATCATTGTGTTTGTTGAATTTTGCATTCGTCATTTTACTTAACGTGGTCGATTGTGTGGTTATGGGCTATGCTTTGTATGTAACGAACCTAATTATATAAACACCAGACGATAGGGCCGAGTGGTAAGGCGAGAATCTTGAATTCTCGCTCCACAGTTCGATTCTAGGTCTCATCAACTTTCTATAATTTGCAATATGTAATATTTTCTGGTTAATAAGATGCATTAGTATTTAAGTTTGGGCCAAAACAACAAGATACACATCGATTTTTGGAGGGTATGTCTTTAAATAGGTAAGTCGTAGATTTTTAAGGTAGGTCTATAAATAGGCCAAAATATCGGCTAAGAAAAATCCGGTAGTAGGTTAAATCTTTTGGCTCCAATGGTTATATTAGTCTAATTTGAACGAGGATACACTATTTAACTTAACGTGTTCGGCGGCAAACGGGGGAGGGAAGAGAGAGAGAGAGAGAGTTAGAGTCGGTGAATCAAAAACGAAAAAATGGCCTAAAAAATTGCCAAAGTAATCAACAAACATCGACGATTTCCGTGGTGTTTTGTATGATTCTCGGGCAGTGTTGTATTTTTATCTTGAGTTACTTTTTATTGCTTATCTAACGAACAAAATACGGCAGCAAACGGAGAAAGGATTGGAGAGATAAAAATATTCAAAAAGGTTTACTATGACAAAAAATTGGTACTAAAAAAATTGACTTTACCTCCGAGTATAGGCTAAGTCTTTTGACTCCAATGGTTATCCTAGTCAAAATACAATATTTAACTTAACATGTTCAGCGGCCAACGGAGGAGGGACGAGAGAGAGAGAAGAAGTTGGTGAATTAAAAACTAAAAAATGGCCTAAAAAAACCAAAACAGCCGGTTGAACAACTGGTTTTCTGTGGTTTTTTATATTATTACCAGAGTCATATTTTTATCGCGATTTAATGTTTTTTACCTATCCAACGAACTAAAGAACGTGCCAAACGGATAAGCAGGTTTGAGAGATACAATTTTGAAAAATGGTACATAAATGGGTCAAATTTTGGGTTAGAAAAAATTGACTTTACCTCCGAGTGTAGGCTAAGTCTTTTGACTCCGCCAGTTATGCTAGTAAAATTTGAACAAAGATGCACTATTTAACTTAACGTTTTCAGCGTCAAATCGGGTCGATCGGACGACAGGCGACGCACACGCAATTTCCTAACTCCGCCCCTAAAACTGTTCCGAAAACGGGACAAAACACCGGTTACAAAACATAGACTCACTTCGACTCTAATGGGTATGCCAGTCAAATTTGAACAAGGATTACACTCGGGTACTTGAAGAATTTAGCAATACACATTATTATTTACAATTTTTGTGGTTTTTTGTAAAAAATGGTTTTTAAACAGACAAAAAAACAAAATATTGAACAATATTGTACTACAACCTCCGTGGGTTATACTAGTCAAATTTGAACAAGAACACACTACTTTACTTAAGGTTTTACAACGGTTCACAGACGGCTGCCGGGGGAGGAGGAAGGAAACAAGCGAAATTTCCTAACTCCGCCACAAAAAATCGATGGAAGACCTACCAAAACATCGGTTATAAAACATGGACTCAACCAACGCCTCCGCGGGATATGCTAGTCAAATTTGAACAAGAATCCAATTGTGTACTTATCTTTGAAAAAATACACGAAATGATTTTGTGGTAAAATAACATCAGAGTCCGAACACATTTTTTTGTTCGAGCAAATATGCTAGTCAAATTTGAAAAAAAAAATCTAAATAACTTAGTACGGAAGTGACCAGACGATTTATTTTTATGTTAAAGTATGACTTATTACCTTTCCAATGAACTAAAGTAAACAGCGAACGGAGAAAGGACGAGAGAGATACAATGTTATGACTTTCTTGCCAAAAATGGTACGAAAAAGAACCAAAACAAGGAGTCCTCGTCGACGTTTTCCGTGGCTTCTAAATACTGTACCTGTATAGTATTATATTTTAGGCTTAATCCATACATTTCAAACTACCATGATATATTAAGAAGGCGAGAAACGGATGAGGGACAAGGGAGATACATTTTTGAGAATTCGTTCAAAAAAATGGTTCAAAAATAGAGTAAAAATGGTTTTACGGTTAAAAAACGTGTTTTCTTGGGCGGTTTTTGTAAAAGAACATCTATATAATATATTTTTCCACACTAAAAGGAACCCACACCTACCCAACGAGCCATCGTCAACACCGATCGGACAAGGGAATGTGGAGATGCATTATTTCACGTTCAGAGGAAAAAAAATGTTCCAAAAAGGCACATTTTTAAATATTTTTGGGACCGAAAAAACTAGGTTGTGAAACTCGACCGAATCCAGTTTCAACATTTTACTTGAATGCAACACATTAATATACGTACGTTTCACTTAAGAGCATTTTTTGATAAAAACAACCAAAAAAGACCGAATATTAAGGTTTTAAAAATGTCTTACGGGCGGATTATTTTGGGAAAATGATCCGATTTCGGAGCATTATCCCAACCACGGCACGGCTAATACCGAAAAAAAGGACGGTTCGAGAACAATTATTTTGTAACCCATTGTTTTTCAATGCCATTGACAACGACGTGCTTTTTTCGACCCTATGTGACCCTTCGCTTTCCTTCAGAGCTGATAAGCTACGCGATACATCACAACGCGGGGTTGAAATACGCGCTTTTGAAGTATATCAAAAATTTCACTGCCTACAATTTTTTATATTTCCGCCATCAACTCAAAACTCTTTAAAAACCTCGTCGCCTCCTCTTTATCGTTCGCCCACTGTAAGAGAAACTGTATTTACTTGACCAGCCCGTAATGACTATGCTTTGGTACTCGAGTTTTTATGCAAGCTTTCTATAAAAGCCTTTTCTACGCGCAATAAGAGTTTCTTACCTTCAAATACAACGTTTTTCTTCTTCGCCTCTTACTTATCTCTACAACTCCTCATGTCAAGCCCCATTGTTGGATCATTGTATCCAACCATCTATCCGTTCACATGTCGAATGTGACACCTTACATCTACGATATGTGGGCTTGACATAATGGATAACAATATAAGTTTCGAATCGTAAAGGTTTTCGCTTTTCAATGTACAACATGTCGATCACGTCTTTCAGATCTATCGTCTCTATCTCGCCTCCTTGCCGAATATTTGAAGTAGTCGAAGACACAATTTTTGTCTATTATGCAATTTTCACTTCCGTCTTCGACGCAAGTTTTTGTCGAAGAGGTTTCCACCTTCGTCCGCTTTCGTCTCTTTCGTTCGATATTGCACTATTGTTGATTTTTTTGCCCCTCATATGTACATCTTCGATTGCCTGTATGATTAAGCGTTCGACCTTCGTCTTCGCGGCGATTACTTTCCTCTTCGTCTACTCTTTTTTTAATGTTTCGACACTTCTCCTATTTTTTTTTCGCTCTATCCCCACTACGCGCTTTCGTCCTGTCTCTCAATTTTTGACCGTTCGATCGAACAAGCAGCTAGATAAATGTTCAATATTTATTTTGAAATCGGGATCGTTCACCATTTAATTTAAATAGACTCTGGATTGTAGTAACAATACAAATGTAAATAGAAGTAACAAAGGGATTCCAAACACCACAACCACCGTGTCTGTCGAACATCGTGTCACTCAAATACAGAGGGAGGGAAAGACGGATGGAGAGAGGATAGAAGAAAGAACGAGCATCGATTTGGAGGAAAGCAATGCTAGAAGGGTTTGCGAAGCCGTCCGATATGCTATCATTTAGGCTCCAAGGTTTCTAAAGTTGAAAAAGCAAAAAAACAAAAAAAAAGCATACCTGGTTTGCAACTTGAAACGGTGGCAATGTATTTCATTGTAACTTTAACCATTTTAGATCCAAAAGCTGTAGATTCCAACCAATAACCAAAAAAATTAGAACTTGTAAGCAATTCTACATAAGGATCGAGACCACATTATATATTTTCTTTCAATCGCTAACCAACGAATTTCCAAATCTATTACTTCTAACACTATAAATGCAATCAAGGAAAAAAAAAAACACGTACAAGATGGAATCTATGGCATGTTTTGTTTATTTATTAGATTTATAGATACAAAAGTTTTACATGGTTATGAATAATGATAACCGTGAATAGACATTGTATTTACTTAATTTGTTTTTTAACGAATAGGGAGAAATAAACGCATTTGGACACTGACAAATGAGGCAACAGTTTTTAAAGAAGAAACGTACAATTTAAAATACGAAAACCTCAAGAAAATCCATAGTTGTTCAAATCGAGCGATTTTTTCCTTTTTTGCGATTGAAACGTATAATTCGTGACTTTTGAAAAAATCGTAAAAAAACGTGTATTGTAAACTGAAACTGAAATTTTACGGAAACCTATAAACTAATTACTGTAATTGTACATTTTTTTACAGATATGTACGGAATAAAACGGGAAATATGCGTCGCACTTATTGGTACTTTCTGTTCAGTGAATTGAACAGAAATACCACGGAAGTTGTACGTTATACAATCGAAAATGTACGGACATTTTCAAAAAGAGATATTGAACGTCACAATAATTTCGCGCGTTCAATTTGAAATTTGTACGGGCCTCTTCTTCAATTTTTTTTGAAAGAAGACGCCATGGAACAGAGGCGAAATTGCTAAAAATGTTATCTTCGTAGCAATCGAACCCGAGTATGTTAATTGCGTAGCATTCCCTAAGGTGAATGACAAGACTACCATTTGGTAAAGTCATTTAGTTACCAACAAAAATTGTGATAAAAAGTTAAAGAGTTTATCTTTTTACCGCTCATTTAACGGGAAAAACTTGCAAACTGCGTTATATGTAATAGTTTTTTGTTTTTTTATATACGGAATAGTACGGAAGGAAATTCATTAGCGATTTTTTTGCGATTTGATCAAAAGGTTCAATGCGTTTGCTACGTATAATTCGTCTCGTACGGTACGTTCGCACTAATCGCCGTGAACAACTATGAGAAAATCTTAAAGTACCCAAAAAAAAAAAAATCTATTTTTTTCCCTCTATTTCTTTCTTCTCTATCCGAACAAGAAAAAGCAAAAAAAAAAATCTACCACCCACAATAATTATCTAAAATGTAAAGATTACCAAAAAAAACAGGTTTTTAAAAAATATATGTATAAAATAAGCTACTTTGGTTAAGAATAAAAAGTAGAAAGACTCTAAGAAACAAATCAATATCCGACTATTTTGGAAGAAGTAACGTACATACCTATTTTTGTGAAAGCATTTACGACATTCTTTATCCCAAAAAGCTAAAATTTATTCATTCGAGTTTTTTATTTTTTTTGACAAAAAGAAAAAAAATTACTCCGAGTCTCACAACTAAAGCAGCTCCCAACTCTTTGTAAAACAGTAATATAAACACTAAAATACGAAGAGGATCTGAACACAAATCATTGAGTTGTTGACGAATAGTTCCCAAATTTTCCACATCACTAGTTATCATATTCATTATCATCCCCGTGATGAAATTCTTAAAAAAAGTTACTACGTTTTAGAAAAAATATTTTCTCCAATCTCTTAACAAAAAGAAAAAGTTGGGTTTGTATGGAGATGTTGATAAAGGTTTAGATGGAGGTGTAGATAAAGGTTTAGGGGTTTAGATGGAAGTATAGAAAGAGGTGCAAATGGAGGTTTAGATAGAGGATTAGGTGGCCGTTTAGATGAGAGATGGCGGACAGACGCTCATGTTTTCAGCAAAACAGTTGCAACATCTGCCATAATAGTCTCCTATCATATCATAATTTTGCCCTTTACCTTCTTAATATGTCATAGCATTGCCCAATTGGACATAATATTGTCTTATCGTATCATAATATAGTCATATCCTCTCGTAATATGTTCTAGTATTGTCTTATCAAACATAATAATGTCTTATCCAATCAACTCGTGATTTTTTTCCTAAATTGACTACATTGGAAACAGTATCAAAACAACGAGTCAGAAAGAAAGGGTCACTTTTATTTTTTATTTTTTTTTCTTTTCTTTTTTCTTTTCTTTCTTCTTTTTCTTTTTCTATTTTTTTCTCTTTTTTGTTTTTTCTCCGTCAAACTTGGTTTGCGATTTCAAAAACTAACCAACAACAAAAAGAGAGAGGGAGAGAGAGAGGGGAAAAGAGAGAGAGGGGGAGAGACAGAGAAGGAGAGAGAGGGGGG